>CAJPEV010000689.1:33717-49403 GCA_905338385.1 Darwinula stevensoni | reverse complement strand
GTTAGAAATTGATCGTAGGACGTTCTGTTGTCCCTTTTGGAGAGCGGAAATTGAATCTCGACAGCAGTACGCACAGTTTTGACACGGGTACGTTAAGTTTTGAAAGTATTACATCATCACATTATCGCCTTTCCGTATTCGGAGGAATTATTTTCCCGGTCTGCTTCTTGGTTGTCCATAGACGTTCCTCACCCCGTACGTTAGAATATTGAAGAACGTACTTTGATTTTCACAAAGGGACGCCCTTTTGACTGCCGGACGCATAGATATCAGAAAAGAGCACAGCGTTTTGCGGATCGTACGTTAAGTTTTGAAAAATGTCCATTGAGATATGAAATAGGGCTTTAGCAATTGGAAAAAACTGTAAGACGAGATGAAGATTGATTCCCGGATTTGCTACGATGGCAAGACAGATGCAATGTATGGACCTCACTATCAGTTGATGATGGTATTGGCAAGAGGGATCTTTCAGAGCTGGAAGCAGCCAATTTCTTTTCATTTTGATGTAAAGATGATCAAAGACGTCTTCAATGACATTGTGATTGCTATCGAGACCGCAAATTTCCCCGCCGTTACAGTTGTCAGTGATCTAGGAGGACAAAGGCCCCCTCTATGTTATGGTTACGACATGTGTCCTACAAGAACATCATTCCCTTACGATCCGAGTCGTGAAATTTTCTGCATTGCTGATGTGCCTCATTTGTTGAAGCTCTTGCGGAATCACTCGACAAAGGGTTCTTTCTACCCTCCAGGTGATAATAGTGGGAAAAGAGATGCTTCAAGAACTCCTCTCCTTAGACAGTAATGGAGTGAAAATTTTCCGCAAAATCACAGCTTCTAATCTCACCGTATCTGGCACTGAAGGGCAGAGAGTGCGGCCAGCAGCAGAGGTCTTTTCTCATATAGTTCCAGAGGCCTTGAAGTTCTACTGTCCACAAAGGAGAGTCCAAGCTGATTTTATTGACCTGGTGGATTCCTACTTTGATGTTTTCATTTCAAGAACAACTGATGATGATGGGAAACCCATGCGCTGTGGATATGGCGTGAGGACTACAGAACAAAACACTACACTGGGTCGAATGTATGACCTTTGCAAAGACATGAGAGCAAATGGGAAGAAATCTCTTCTTCCATGTCAGAAGGGAATCCTTTTTTCTATTGCTTCTTGAAGAAGCTGACTTCCTATCTTTTCGAGAAGTATTCCCAGTGCTACATTCTGACATCATGCCTGAATCAAGATTGCCTAGAGAACGTTTTGAGCCAAATCGGAGCAGCAGACAAGTTTGATACATGCCCCAGACCCATATAAGCAAATTCAGAATAAGGTCCTTGTTTCTGAGCTCTGGCCAGAGTCTGCATCTATCAAGGCATTGTAATGTTCAAGGCGATGATGCAAGTCTCCTGATTGACATTCGCTCAGACGAGTTGTCTTCGCATGCAGTGGATGAACAGAAAGAGCTAGAAATAGCATTTAGATCGATATGACCCAACATTGAAGGATAAACCAATGGAGTTCTTTCAGAGGAATATCGAAAAGGAAACAGGAAGGAATAATGAAGGAATCACCAGTACGAAGTATATATTGAGAGCGCCATTTCCGTATTTAAAAAATTCAATCAAATTGTTTTCAAGGCACTCGACTGCATTATTTATGGATATTTCTAAATTTGTGGGTCTTATAAAGATGGGAAGAGGACTTGGTGGGTCTCGACATGAAAAAGATAGAGAACCATTGATGTAAAATGAGCTAACGGTGAACACTGAACGGCCAGAGAGCATTAGTCATATCGCGAAACTACAATCCCAGCGAGGACAGGCGTAGAGGGTGACGTTTATTCCTGATATTTGGTATCCGCAAGTACAGTACTGTATGTGAGATAGAAATCACAAAAGACATAGTGAAAAAAAAAAGATTTCTTAAGGAAAGATTACATTACTGCTGGATGGAAGCTTTCCGTGATGTGACCATCTTCAAGAATAATGAGATGTAAAGAACCTATAGGAGTGATAGACGAATATCCGCCATTAGGCCAACCGGACTTTACTTTTAAATGAAACACATTCGCTTTCGTAAATCCTATGACTGACCGACGCCCTGTTATCAAGGTCAAAAACGGATATGATTTAGTAAACATTATTATTGTGTTTTCGTTCGGTGCCCTCTGAAGCGGAGCATCATGGTGACTTCGCAGGGACTCCATCCCATGCCTGTTTATAAGCGAGAGGATTCGTGTGCACTTCTTCATTACCCTTCGTTTTTTACTCCATCTCATCGGTCATGAAGATCCCGATTGAGACAAAAAGAACGAGGTTGTGGCGATATGCGATTATTTTCTTCAAATTCCTTATCGTTCTCTTAGTCCTCGTCTCCATCACAGACATGGTCTTCTCTTATTTCGCCTTGTGTCACTCATCTTCGCTTAGTCTTCTGGTCGAGGTAAAATATTAAGTGTAATCTCGCATAAGTGACTTCCCTTGACTTGGTAGGCACTGAATCTCTTTCCTTCTATAAGCCCGTAGGGTTGGAGAGCCTCAAGGTTTTGTATCCTCGAATGGTGCTTGATGAGAGGCAAGACTACGGGGTGCTAGAGAATCTCGTACCTGCTGCGAATCTCGACGCAGAGAGCGAGGATGACATCACCTGCGTCACTCACTCTTCCATCGATCATCTGCACCGCGTCGTCCCACTCGTTCAGGCCTGGCAGGTTTGCATTCTCATTTGGTTGCTCCGTGAGTTCCTTAACATTGTGTTCCAGGAGTACAACAAATACATGTCAATATTACTCATTGACATGTGTCACCCAGATACATTTCTAAATGTTTGCACTCTGTCTCAGCTACGGCATATCGAATGGCAAATTGTAAATTGCATGAGATCCTCAAGCCTTCAACAGCTTTTAGATATCCAAATTGTGCATATAAGGCACTTTGTATAGTTTCCATCCCAGATAGAAAGTGATACGTAAGACGTTATGAAATTAGCATGCATGATGCAGAAAAAGTCACTGCGCGAAATTGATTAATATTGGGTACTTCTGTACATAATTCATCAGCAATGAATGTCGTTCAAGTTAACGTTTATGGAGAGAACGCATGTAAAATGATGCAAGAGACTCGGAAAAGATATTGTTTTTGAATTTGGAGAAAATAGCATGAATAGAATCAATTTGAACTTCCAATCTCATGCTGCTGCTTTTTCGGTTCATGTGGCTATAGTAAACTTATATGGAGATGATTTGGTAGGTATGCATCCCCAGATTATTGATCGCGAGAAGTACAAAAGCCTTCACGAATGTTTTTTTTTATTGCAATCAATTATTCATTGTCAACCGGAACACTTGAGTTTTCCCCCAAATTTCCATGGAAGTGTTGTTCTTTTTGTCAAGCTAAAAGTACGCAATCATTCATGCCTTGCATTGATGTTTACTGAATGACGTTATTTCGAATAGGACAGAAACATTCAAAGATACTTTGATACTCTCTCGTACATCCTATAGGGACCGGTTTCCCTGGCGGTGTTCGTGTCCACCCAAGTCAACATGAACATCACCTTGAAGGTGATAGCATGTCTCCGAGAGGAACACCCACAAGTATCCCAGAACGTCACCTTTCATCTCGTATTCCCCGTTCGACAAATGGCGGAGGAGTCGGATCTCCGGATCGATGACAAGTTATCCTGTCAGGTCCTCGTGGAGACAGTGTCCAGGGCGGAGGACAGGGCGAAGAACTTTAATCGCCCAGATGTGGAATATCCCCACAACCTGCTGAGAAACGTGGGTCGGAGAGCGACTAGAACGGAGTTCGTGTTCGTCATAGACGTAGATTTGATCCCCAGTCCCGGCATGAGAAGGAAATTCGTCCAATTTGCTCAAAGAGAACGGCTCTTCTCCCGGGATATGGCCAAACATAAGATCACCTACGTCGTGCCGGTCTTTGAGGCGGTGTCGGGGTTGCCGACCCCTCAAAACAAATCAGAATTACTAAGGCTATGGGATGCAGGGAAGATTCGACCATTTTACAGCAACACACGAGCCTATAGAGTGCAAGTACGACTTCTGAGACAGCGCTGACGCAGCATTTTTTAATTATTCTCAATTAAAGGTGGGGGTTTTCAGTTCTATACAGATTATCAGAGGTGGAGGAAATTAACAAAGAAGGAGGAGATCTCGGTGGGATATGAGATACCATGGAAACCCGCATACGAGCCCTACCTGATCACCAGAAACTCCGCCCCCTTCTTCGATGAAAGGTTTCGGCAATTTGGATGGGATCGCGCCAGTCATGTAAGATTTCCCCGTGTTTATTTCCTTTCTTGCTCATCATTGATAGCTAAATTGATAGCCAAAACTTTCTCTATTTTCTCCCAAGAAAAAATTTTAAACGAGCAAAGACAGCACAAGTCAGTTCGATAACCATGTGATCGACCTAAATGAAGCATGGGGATGAGATCTTTATCCCCTCCAAAAGGGCTGAATGGCAAAATTTCCATTTGAATGTGATCATGTTACCATTGCCCTAGGGAAAAACCCACGTTTGTCACGCTCAAATTCTTGCACGGACAGCCTCAGAAAGTAACATAACAAGGCAATGAGTGTGGTTTTTGGGATTGGTAACTTCACCGTCATCCTACTTTGTTATTTCACCTTCAAAAAGGTGTCTGTTACTTCGCGAGAGGGTCCTCGCGGCTGCGCAGACCCTCTCCACGTTAGCATACCCAGGGGTTATTTGAGCCTACTGTATAATTCATTCAACGTAAAATAAACGCTTCTAAAATCACACAAAATGGCAAATTGGCCTATCGTGTAGAATGGAGTCACATCCCCCACCACGGTAAGGTTATCACACACAGCATGGGAACGATGAAAGAAAAAAAGAGATACGGTGAATCCAGGACAAAAATGTCCCTATAGTATAGACGTATGATGACAGTTTATGAAGAGTTAACGATAATTTAAATTATTGCGTCATCTACTCATGACAACCTTCTAAAATTAAATTATTTATTGTCTTGAAGGTTGAAAGCCTTAAGGATTATGTTTCAAGGATATATTTATATCTACCTTCTATGTTAGGGCAGTACTAATGGTTCGAGAAGAAAACGAATATCGAAAGGGTTTACACTTTCGGAAATACAGTATGTTGAACATAGAACGTCGTAATCCTCAATTTATCCCATTAAAATCTGGCACAAAATCACTTGATGGATGTTAGTGTTCCACTGGAGTTAATTGAGATGCTCTATTTAATGTTTTTTCAAACTTTTTCACTAAGGAACTACGACTAGGATAGGGATGTCAAAATCCATGTCTCATGTCAGTCATCGCCTAGCTCGGCCGAAGCTACAACGCAACGAGGACAATGGAAGACTGCAGGTTATCCTCATCTGGATTACGACTGAACACAAAGGTGAAATCAATCATCGACTCAAAACGAAGGGAGAATATTGAAATAATAAAATAATAGGATAGATTAAGCTAGATCAACAGACGGAGGGGAGAAGAGGATGAGCGGTTGTGAGCGAAGTGGGGGAGGATGGATGGTTGGGGGGGGGGGGGGGGGGGACAAAGCCAAGGAATTTGGAGGACAACAAAAGGGACAATATAGGGTGGGGAAAATAAGAAGGGGATGAACCTTTAGTACTACTCTAAAAATGATGAAACGGTAGAATTAAACATCTCCCTGAATTATAGCCCCCAAAGCTTTCAACATACAAGACAATATAGAACTTAATTTTAGAAAGTAGTCAAGAGTAGATGACGCATTTATTAAAGTTATTGTTAATTCTTGAACTGTCATCTGACATTTTTACTGCAGGGACCATTTTGTCCTATTTCTCATTTGGGAGCAAAACGTCCGGGGCCATTTCGTCTTAGAACCATATTATCTGGGGCCAAAATGGCCGGGGCTCTTTTGTCCGGATACCATTTTTATGTCCCAGGTCCTATGCATGAGAAAGGAAGGCATTGTATGAAGAATTGCGGGGAAAAATTTGTGAGTAAAATCAGTAATTTATGTTTATGTACTTTTATACATATTGTAGCGTTTTATGTTGCCTTGCGTATATGATGGCATGCACCCTAAGCCTTCGGAGGCTGTGAAAATGATGTAATAAATTGAATTGAAATCGACTCGATGGTTGATTTCGGCTTTGTGTTCAGTCGTAATCCAGTTGAGATTGAATTACAGTCTTCCATTGTCTTCGTCGCGTTGTTGCTCCAAGCTAATGCAAACGAAAGACAGTAGAATAACATTCTTATCAGATTACGGAATAGGCGAACAATGCACGGGCCTAGGTGAACCTCGTTTAAGCCAAGCCTCTGGATATGATGCAAAACGAGATAAGGAGACGACAAGATTGCGGTTACCCGCTCCTTCGCAAGATTGGGGCAAGGGTGGTGCATGTTCTGCCTAGGGGCTCCTGAAACCTTCATCTGACCCTGTTTTTGTAGTTGAGCCGGAACACTCACCGGGAATTAGCCCGAGGGGGTCATCCCTTCGGCAGGGGTGAGCAAGACCGAGAGCAAATCGAGGTGAGGATGGTACCAGACTTTCAGTTGAAAAGACTAATGCATATCCCGACGGTGCTCACATGCACCCACCTGATGGTAGGGAGAGCCTGCACTTCCTTAAGAGTGTTATGCGGGCCTCTTTGGGAGGGAATGAACAGGTACAGGTGAAAATGCGCCTCCAATTGCATGCACACCTCTTTTTCAACCGTAGCACACCCTACACCCACCCTTAGTATTTGCTGTGTATTGCTGATCGAATCTCACTTTATCGAAGGCAGGCAGAAGCAGATCGAACGGTCTTTCCCCAGTCGAGTTTCATTGAGGCCAGAATATCAGGAAATCCTCTTGAAGAATCGTGGATTCAGGATTTACATAATTCCCAATTATGGAAAAATGGGTCTGTTCCAGCCATATATGTCGGCCTCAGACTTCATCTTGTCAGAATTTGTGGGATATTGGCAAGGGTCATGCGGGGCAAAAATCAGCAACATTTTCCCCCTAAAAAGTTAGATGCACTGGAAGTTGGTATATCGCGAGGTAGCAGATGACATACAGACTCGGAGGAGTCTAGGTGAGCCTTTGCGACATGTGGAATGAGACAAAGGAATCGTGCCCAGTGCATGGACGACTCGCAAGCTGCGCGAAGTGATCATGAACCGTCCGTTCATTGCCTAGATGTCGCTATAATACCACGGATGCTTTACTGTGTGAAACTGGTAACAATGAAGAATGAGCTAAGCGTTAGGTCCCCACCCAATTCAATGGAGTATTCCTTCTGGAACGTTGCAGAACTGGCATTTGAATACAATTATTCCGGTTGGGGGTCTGAGCCTGCCTTATGGAGGCCATAAATCGACTAAACGTGGTTGGACCAACACCAATCTAAAATGCATTTTGTGCTCGTAAGTCCAGGACGGTGGAGGAGGGGAGAACGATAACAAAGGACATAGGAAGTTTCAAGACACAAAAATGGATAATCCTGGGATTCTGACGTTGAACGGAACGATATGAATGAGGGAGAAGGAACGATACAACGGAACGGAACTTTCTGGTCATACCGGATTGTAACGGTTTATATCGTTATACTGAGGAGCCGACCAAGGATATACCAGCATAACAAAGCTGACACATGCGTTCTGAGTCATGACAGAGAAGGGTTTCTCTTTTCTTCGTTGTCGTCGTTCTCTATCAGTCTTAATCTTCAGTTTCTTCCTTCGCCTTAGGACATAGAGTCGGTTATCCCTGAAACTTTCACGAATTATGAGGTGTGGAAGGCATGTTTTGCGTCGTACCTCGCAGGTGTCACCTGAGCGTTATATGCGTATGTTTTCATAAGTAAATCACCAGCTTTGAAGCAATTAATGCCGCCATGCATCTTCGATTCGCCTCCACACCTTGGAGCCATAGTGTACTCGGAAGAGGACACAAGTACTCTTCCTCAAGAGTACTCAAAATGGCCTACTGCTCCCCTCTTCCGCACCCAACACGGAACTCTTGGAGTTGGAGCAAGACTTAATACATATTATCTTGCATAACGGTTATAAAAGGTGTGATGTGGGGAGTTTTGAATTCTACTCTTTCATATTCCCGTACACTCCTGTATTCCCATACTTCCACATTTAATAACTCCGAGTCATATATTGTGATACAAATATTATAATTCCATGCTTTTCTATATGTTTATAAATCACGCTATAAAAAGTGGAAGGATGGGAAGAAAACCTTATACTATTGAATATATCAGGAAAGCAGGCACTTAATTGTATTTGTAGGGTGCAGGGAACATGGATTCCATCTAGTGAGGACTCTTGGTACTGCAATGTAATTGCGGGAGAGTCAGCTAAAGTTTCATGCGGATGGCGTGATGTTGATTTTGCATAAATTTGCATAAAATGGGCAAAACGACTATTGTCTAAAGGGACGAGTTCGCTGAACTACCTGTTGGTAGATGGACGAGTAAGGGCTGCGAATAAATATTCGAATAAATATGAATAAATATAAGTTTTTTCCCACGACTTGCCTGCCACGTCTCGTTGTCGAAAAACGATTGCGACGAACTAACGGATACTTCGGATGTAGTCTCAATTTAACAACGACAAACTAGACCGTGGCCAACGCGAATTGATAGCATAGATTGACAATGCTTTCGGATGATCCCTCATGCGAAACAATTTACCGGCATTTTAGCATGATTTTCAGAAACGGTCTCGTTTCGAATTTAGATGACTGTAGGTGCAAAAATGACCTGTTTCATGAGGTACTATGGACACATTCCTCTGATATATTGGGTACATCAGGAACCAACCCAACAGGAGAAAACCAGTATCACGACTAAGCGATAGTCCCTGTGTAATAGAAAGCACTCACACATCCTCAGAATAATGTTATTCCTATGCCTTTTTTATTATCCTTTTTAACCTCAATTTTCCTGAAAGTGTTCATATCTTTTATTTAGGATCCAATATTTTAAATATTTATACCGACCTTCTTCTGGTACTCATTTGCTTTTGCCTCATTCAAACTTAGTGTGGATCATCAGTTTTTAAGTCTGAGTTTATACTCAGATTTTTCTTTTGTTTTGAGATTTTTGCGATCAGAAAAGGACACTCTTTCGAGTTGCTGAAGTATTTGTATTTGTATTTGAAGTATTTGTAAGTATTTCGTCTTATTCCAGCATGAAACCAAAAATATGTACACATTCTTTTGACCAGCTCTTTCCCAGTTAAAACTCTCTTTCTTAGACAAAACAGATTTAGTATCAATACATATCAGCATCGAATGCCTTGTTTCTTTTTTCTTTCTTCTCTCGAACAGATCTGCGAATTACACGCAGCCGAATATGACTTTTGGGTTCTGGACAACGCCTACATCACCCACGACGGATTCAAAGAGAACCATTTTCCCCGTGTCGGCAGAATCAACGCTGATGCGAAACGAACTGCCTTCCTGCATCGATCCTTCCGTTTCAAGCTCTCCCGCAAGTACATTCACTCGTCGAGAAAGTGCGAATCCTGGTTTATACACTTAGCAGAATTCGTTGAAATTGTTTCCGGTGCAATTTTTTTATGATGTCTCTCTATGTCACGATGCTCATCTTTTTTTCGTGCGCGCTCTTTTTGAATATATTTGGACTGAAATTTATAAATTTGAACAGGACATCATTATTGCATTGTGTTCATGAAAATTAATTAATTTTTATTATAGCATGGCAGATATTGAGAGCGCTTATTCAAAAATTTTCGTCGGTTCATCGTCGGGCCATGGCTGGGGAAGTTGACAGTTCCCTACGGTTTCTCACGTAGGTTTCAGAGGGAGAAGAAAGTGACATGAGAATGAAATCAACGCGTAATGACGAAAAGTGGCCTTTTTGTTGTTTGTGCTGCACCATTTTGGAATAAAACAATGAAATTAGCTGACGTTCAATTAGGTTTAGAGTGCTCCCTCCGGTATCGTTCCCAAGTGTTGCCAGATACCCTGCCGAAATTACTCCAGATTCAAGACCACTTCAACCTTCATATTTGCGTCTGGATCTTCTTTTTTTGTGTATGAGACATTTTCATGGTGAGTTCATGAAACAAGCAGAGAATGAAGCAATGGTTAGCAGTGATTGATAGATGTGGTGAGATAAGGAAATACCTCATCCGGACATCCCTAAGGATGACGCACATCATGGTTATCACGCTTCCTTGAGGCATTCCGTCCCCAGACCCATTCGAGATGGTTCGAGGAACTCCAGATAGGCCTAACGTTCCACGTCCCACTGAAATAGTTAATGAAAAGCTAGCAATCATCAAATCAGTCCAACGTTACACGTCCACTCTGAAATGGTTCGAGAAATTATGAATAGCCCTGCTATTGGCCTAACGTTGCAAGTCCTGAACGAGATGTCTCAAAGTCCACGGATTCACTCTTATAGGCCTACTTGGCCCCTTAAGTCGAGAATTGAGTTTCTTTTGAAGAAATAAAGGTAGGCCTTGGCGTGACCTGAAGGCAATATGTTGGTTAGGCCTAAGCCTTAAGTGAGCGAGTTCCGTAGAGAAGGGGTAGGGCGGTTGAAGAAAGGGAAAGCCATGAAAATTGGTTCCCACACTACGTCATACAGTATTGTTCTATCTGTGAAACGGATGGGAAAATTTTCTCTACACATATCGATTTAGAGCGTTTATTCCCAATCCACTTACGAACGCTTAGATACATGCTATTTCCATGCACACTTCCGTCAACAAAACGAGAACATGAATAGCTATCAGCTGCATTTAGGGAATGATTTATTTCCTCATGTGCAAATGTATGTAGCCTTAGGGAGATTTTGAAAAGGGGACTTCCTTAGAGTCCTTCTGTCCGAATATAAATATAAATACAACGATAAAACTCCCCATAGTCTGCAAAGAATTATTGCGTTTAAATGCTGAAATAATGAGCTTATGTGTCTGCCACTATACGTTTTTGGAGATTTATGTGCAAACAACAAAAAAATACCAAGAACAAGAACTCACGATCACGATAAGGACCTTCGCCGAAGCTCTGAGCGAGTAACGACTCATGAAAATAGTCGTGAGTCCCGCGTGAATCATGCGTGAAGTGGTACTCACGCACACCTCCTTTTTTGAATAGTCACCTGAAGAAAAGAACATTTGTCTTCCTTTGGGAGGTTGGAAAAAAAAACAGATGAATGAATTTTTTCAAAACAGATTTGAGTACACGCATCATTTTCACCATCGAAACGCCGTATCTGAGGGATTTCGGAAATGATACAAGCAAGGGAAGCAAGTATATGGATCGAATCTTGCGCCCTTTCTGAGGCGTGCGGTAAGGTATAGTCCGTGCGCGCACGGGCTCAAATAAGACTAATCAGACCATTTCGTGGATGACTTGGTTGTGAGCACTTCACCCGGGAAAGCATTCAGTAAAATGTTATTCTTATCGCGGAAATTAGGCCCCATGACGTCAAAATGGTAGAACTTTTCGAACTCTTCACCCAATAGTTATCGCCACGGGGTTTCCAATGACACCTATAGTTTCAAACCAAGACACACCGAACGAATTTATGCCTATGGATGGGAGATGGTCAGGCATCGATTTCCCACAACCCATCCCTAAGGAATAGGTTTTTTTTTCGGCGTATAGGGAAATTTTCATGAGTTTCAGATTTCCCAATATATTTGTCTTGCACGGTTTCCCATGCCAAAGGCACGCTTCGCCACCCTGTCTGCTTGCACAGAATGCCCTTCAGTCTGCCTGGAGTAATCCAACTTAGAGGCCTAAGCGGACTGCGGGTCAGCACAACACGATCCGCGGCTCAGAGCAGCAAAGCTCGGTCGACGATCGCTTTCCGGGTCGGATGCGGGCCGCGATTCCAATCGGGCCGATCAGGTTTCAACTCGAAAAAGTCAACCCGTGCAGACCTCAGACGCGCAGAAAGACGGGAGAACCATATAGAGTGTATATAAATGTCTCTGGAGAGGCCTTCGCTGCCTGGAGACTTACAAGTGCTTTCGCCATCCTGGTGAAGTCTCGCACGTGGGAATGAATAGCGTGGGTCCCGGCGTGGAGGCCCCCAGACATATAGCTCAGGGAAAGTTGCCTCTTTTGCCCTACCCCTCTCCATGTGTCTGCTATGAACTCCTTGTTCGTGCGACTTCAGTAAGATGGCGGCCGCGTCTGGAAGGGTGTAGCGCCTTGCGCCAAAGTGGAGGCCACTCCATTACACTCTCTCTATGAGGAGAATCCCTAGAAACCACATTCAGTGCGTACTTTTTGGACTTTTGACCCAATAAGTATCGCCTCCAGGTCAGCTTTCGATTGACACCTCAGTTACTAAAATCCGTTCATCCGTTTGGGAGGAGTTTCCCGGAATGACACACTGACAGATTAGCCTCTTATGTGGATGGATGGATGGGAAGGTGGCGCCCGTCGTTGTATACTTCGCGAGGATCCCGTTGTAAATATTTTTTAAAAGAAAAGTCTGTACCGGTCGCCACATTTGGCCGGTGAGCCGATGGTCAATTTTTTTTTTCTCATAGCCACCAGCCGGCAAGCTGGTGCCAATTGTGGCCTGTAGGAGATATTGTCTATAGATTCAAAAAGGCACAATTGGAAGCTATGTGATACTCATTAGTAGGCCTCCTGGAAACGATAGAGATCACTTTTGGTTCGGTCCAGCCAGTCTGTCTCTCTCTGAGGCTGTCAGTGGTTAGCTTGCTACCCATATCTGCAGTTGAGAGCATTTAGTGGCACATCACTTGAAAAAGCATCACGTAAATGGAGATGCCATGACTTTTCTTTATTGCTGCTTCCCTCCGCCGCTTCCTTTAATTCAGCTGTGACATAATCCGATCGATATTTTAGTCTGGGAGAGGCTGGCAGGAGTGGCTTTCAGTGAGAGAGTTGGGCCGGCGCCTAGCCGCTTTCACACTGAAAGGCTGGCCGCACACTGGTGAAGGTAAGGTAAGGTAAGGTAAAGGTTAAGGACCACTGACCTAACTTAATTTTTTTTTTCGCTTCACCCGTTCTTTGGGCACGGGCATCGGCCCACTCGCCGAAGGCCATTGGTGCCGATAGTGTAAAACTGGCGGCCGATACCGGTGTTAACCGATACATCGGTACAGTCCTGGTTTAAAGTATAACTGAACCCAGAACTTCTCATGATTTAAGAAACTTCCCGACGAGTGATCCAAAACAGTAATCACTATCCATTTTACAAATAACTTCTTGTTAATCGGGCTACACCTCTCCCCCTTGCACTGTAGGAGTTAGACTTAAGGGAGACGTGTGCGAGTGAGTAGGGGAGATATAGGGTGCAGAGTTGGTGGGGATGGGTGAAGTAATTGAGGCGTGAAGCAGCTTAAGCTACTGATGAGGACTGGGATGATGGGATGCATAGGAAAGGAAAGGAGTGGGGTTTGGGAAGGAGAGACTTGTCGTTCGGGAAGGGTCCAAGAGGACACCAACTAACAGGGCCCAAGGTCGCTGGAGCTACTGACTAGAGGGCTCAGACTTTTTTCTCATTTGTAGCCTAGGCTCCATAAATACATTGAATATTAATTTTAATCCGAGCCGGATGCTTAAACTTTAATTTTACATACTTCTCGTATTTACAAACACGGGGCTCTCCAGAGACATCTAGCATCTAACGCAGAACTCTTGTGTCAGGGAGCAATGTGGCGCATCCTCGAAAACCCACTGCTCGACTCGTCCCATAAAGTAGTCGCCCTAGCAGTTCACTTGCCAGATGGTCAACCCGTAATTTTTGAGAAAGGACGGGAGGAGGCATTGCTAGAAACACAACACTGACTGCATGGTTTTCTCTGAACACACAAAACGAACGAGCCTGCGCAATCAATATGGAGTCAACGTTGATAAGCAAATGTTGAAGCAAAGTTGCAATGTTGTTTTTGAACATTGAATCAATGTTGATAGACCGTTGATGTCAACGTTGAATCAATTGTTGATAAAAATGAACTTTCAATGTAGAATCAATGTTGACAGGCAACGTTAGCTGCGTTGACGAAATGACGTTGAATCAACGTTGATTCAACGTGAGTGTGCTACTTGGGTCACTTCCCATTGACCGCTTCCAATTCGTGGAAGGAGCGCGTTCAGGATGGCGATAAGGCAATAGGACGTATTGTGTCCTTATCTCCAAGAAATGTGGAGTTATACCATCGTCTGCTGCTACTGCGTGTGCCAGGCGCGCAATCGTTCCAACATTTGCATACAGTGAATGGAGTAGTGTTACCAACATTTCGCGATGTGGCGCGCGAGTTGGGACTCATTGAGGATGGGGAATGGAACCGATGTATGGCTGAATGAACACACAAGAATAAATTATGAAATATAAATGACTAACTGACTGTAAGAAATAACTATTTAGACTGCTGGCCATCTGCACATGTTGAAGCACGTTTTAGTGTCGTGTCCAGCAAGGTGTGGCGCGAATTCCGTCTTCGCAGCGATTCTCGATCAAGGCAACCCATGATGAGTTTGAAGCAGGATTCGTAACGTAAGCAGGACTCGTAACGTTAAAAAAAAATATATTCCTGATTCATCTGAGATTTCACATATATCAACAGAAACACGAACACGATGACGAATAGAAACGTTAAAAAAAAATCAGCTAGAACCATCTTTGGGACCATATTCTTTTTCCGGGATAGAATGAAATCTTTCCCGACCACTTCACCGGCTACGATGACAAAAATATGTGGTCCAACTTTGCCTTTGAGTTGAGTGCTTAAAGGCGCTCTTGTCGACTCTGTTCGATTCGCTGGCGATTTGAGTATGTTCATAATGAATATGCCTTCGGTAATATAACCAGCCAGATTCAACTGATCGTTTAAAGTTCCAAATGTCGAGGACAGTGCGTCGCAACTGGTGTGCCGCGACAAAGGTGGAGATAAAGATGGTTGAGATCTAGGGTGAAGAGAATCTCAAGGAGGCTGCTCCATGTGCTTAAGAGTTTTCTCTCGTTTTCCTCAGTTTTTAGGGTAGACATGTTGGGGGAGCAATATGGTATGTAAAAAGCGAACTCGTCAATGTCATCGATTCCATCTAGATGAGTGATGAATGGAGTCTCAATCGGGTTCTAATCGTGCGTGGGAAGTGACTGCCTCATATGGAAAAAATTGAGAGAGGTATTACTCCCTTGTGTCTCATGTCTCCCGTGTCCCCTGCGTCGAGTCTCTCTCAGCCGGGCCAAGGGAGACTTGACGACGAGGTTCCACGAGGAAAATCGGTCCTGTGCAAAGAAAGAAGCTTTCTTTGGTCATGGAAGGTCGTGGCATATCTCCAGTCACGAGGGGAAGGGCACAAAGACGTCCTTTCTGCCTCGGTAATCACTGTGACCAGCAAAAAAAAGTTTATATGCCTGTATTCTATAAATATTACATTCTTACTCTGGGAATCTCAATAGTTCGCTCTGTTGCAACCACCTGTCTGATGAAGATTAGCGAAGGAAAGAAAAAAGGAAACCAAGATAGGTTTTACCATAAGGGGGGAGGCGGATAGGGCTCGAGCCGAGCGAGATTTAAGTCTTTTGGACGAGTGGAGCAAGAAATGGCTCATGAGGTTTAATAAAAGTAAGTGTAAAGTTCTCCACGTCGGTCGAAACAACGGTAGGTCTCTCGACACGTTCGGCGATGTTAAATTGGATGAGGCAAACGGAGAGAGAGATTTAGG
>CAJPEV010000689.1:22631-33660 GCA_905338385.1 Darwinula stevensoni | reverse complement strand
AAAAAAAAAAAAGAAAAAAAAATACAAAAATACAAAAATATTTAGCTTTAAGAGGGTTAGGCCTACCCTAAATTAAGGAACGCTTGACCTCGACACGTGACATCGAAATGGGCGAAATCGCCTCTTGATATCACTAACTCTCCTGACTCCTGATATGCTTTAGTAAACATGACTCGTGTGTTTTTGCTCAGTGCCTTCTGAAGCCTGATATCATGGTGACTTCGCTGAGATTCATCTTGTCCTCAAATTTTTTTTAGGATCCGAGCGCCCTTCCTTGCGACTGTCATTGCTTTTCTCCAGTTCATCGACAATGGAGATCCAGATCAGCACGAAGAGCATGAAGATAAGGCAATATTTGATTGTTGTATTTAAAATCCTTATTGTTCTCGTCTTCCTCGCCTTGAACTTGGACTTGAGCTTCTCTTATTTCGCCTGGTGGCACTCGTCCTCGTTTAGTCCTCTCATCGAGGTAAGATATTAAGGTTGATCTCGCATAAGTGACTTCCCTTGACTAGTAGGCACTGAATCTCTTTTCTTCTATAAGCCCGTAGGGTTGGAGAGACTCAAGGTTTTATATCCTCGAATGGTGCTTGATGAGAGGCAAGACTACGGGGTGTTAGAGAATCTCGTACCTGCTTCGAATCTCAACGCAAAGAGCGAGGATGACATCACCTGCGTCACTCACTCTTCCATCGATCATCTGCACCGCGTCGTCCCACTCGTTCAGGCCTGGCAGGTTTGCATTCTCATTTGGTTGCTCCGTGAGTTTCTTAACATTGGGTGCCAGGAGTACAACAAATACATGTCAATATTACTCATTGACATGCATCACCCAGATACATTTCTAAATGTTTGCACTCTGTCTCAGCTACGTCATATCGAATGGCAAATTGTAAATTGCATGAGATCCTTAAGCCTTCAACAGCTTTTAGATATCCAAATTGTGCATATAAGGCACTTTGTATAGTTTCCATCCCAGATGGAAAGTGATACGTAAGACGCTATGAAATTAGCATGCATGGTGCAGAAAATGTCACTGCACGAAATTGATTAATATTGGGTACTTCTTTACATAAATTCATCAACAATGAATGTCGTGCAAGTCGGTATAGCGTTTATGGAGAGAATGCATGTAAAATGATGCAAGAGACTTGGAAAGGATATTGTATTTGAATGAATTTTGAATTTGGAGAAAATAGCCTTAATAGAATCAATTTGAATTTCCTATCTCATGCTGCTGCCGTTTTTAGGTTCATGTGGCTACAGTAAACTTAGATGGAGATAATTTAGTAGGTATGCAAACCCGGATTATTGATCCTAGGAAGTAAAAAAGCCTTCACGAATGTTTTTTTGATTGCTATCAATGATTCATTTGTCAACCAGAATGCTTCTGTTTTTCCACAATTTAACATCCATGTGTGGTGCTTTTTGTCTAGCTAAAAGTGCACAACCATTCATGCCTTGCATTCATCTTGACTGAATGACGTTATTTCGAATAGGGCAGAAACATCCAAAGTTACCTTGATACTCTCTCGTATATCCTATAGGGACTGGTTTCCCTGGCGGTGTTCGTGTCCACCCAAGCCAACATGAACATCACCTTGAAGGTGATAGCATGTCTCAGAGAGGAACACCCACAAGTATCCCAGAACGTCACCTTTCATCTCGTATTCCCCGTTCGACAAATGGCGAATAATTCGGATATTCGGATCGATGACAAGTTATCCTGTCAGGTCCTCCTGGAGACAGTGTCCAGGATGGAGGACAGGGAGAATAATTTTAATCGCCCAGATGTGGATTATCCCCACAATCTGCTGAGAAACGTGGGTCGGAGAGCGGCTAGAACGGAGTTCGTGTTCGTAATTGACGTAGATTTGATCCCCTGTCCCGGCATGAGGGGGAAATTCGTCCAATTTGCTCAAAGAGAACGCCTCTTCTCCCGCGAGATGGCCAAACATAAGATCGCCTATGTCGTGCCGGTCTTTGAGGCGGTGTCGGGGTTGCCGAACACTCGAAACAAATCAGAGCTACTCAGGCTCTGGGATGAAGGGAAGATCCGACCATTTTACAGCAACACGCGCAGCATTGTCGTACAGGTACGACTTCTGAGACATCGCTGACGGATCATTTTGTAAATATTATCAATTAATGGTGGGGTTTTCAGTTCAATACAGATTTTCAGAGGTGGAGGAAATTAACTAAGAAGGAGGAGATCTCAGTGGGATATGAGATACCATGGAAACCCGCATACGAACCTTACCTGATCACCAGAAACTCTGCCCCCTTCTTCGATGAGAGGTTTCGGCAATTTGGATGGGATCGAGCCAGTCATGTAAGATTTTCCCGTGTTTAGTTTCTTTCTTGCTCATCGTTGATAGCCAAAGCTTGCTTCTTCTATTTTCTCTCAAGAAAGAATTGTAATCGAGCAAAGACAGCACAAGTCAGTTCGGTAACTACGTGATCGACCAAAATGAAGCATAAGGATATCTCTATCCCTCCAAAAGGGTCAAATGGTGTAATTTTCATGCGAAGGTGATCTTGTTACTATTGCCCCTTGGGAAAAACCCGTTTGTGACGCTCAAATTCATGCATGTACAGCCTCGGAAGGTTATGTAAGAAGGCAATGAGCAAGGTTTTTGGGATTGGTAACTTCACCGTCATCCTACTTTGTTATCTTACCTTCAAAACGTGTCTGTGACTTTGCTAGAGGGTCTTTGCTGCTGCGCAGTCCCTCTTAGCGTTAGCATACCCAAAGCCTTTTTGAGCCTATAATTCATTCAATGTTAAATAAAAGCTTCTAAAATCACACGGAATGGCAAATAGGCCTATCGTTTAGAATGGAGTCACACCCCCCACCACGGTAAGGTTATCACACACAGCATGGGAACGGTGAGAGAAAAAGAGATACGGTGAATCCAGGACAAAATTATCCCTGCGGTATAAATGTATGATGACAGGTCTTTTTAGAGTTAACAATAATTTTAATAAATGCGTCATCTACTCATGAAAACCTTCTAAAATTAAATTCTCTATTGCCTTGAAGGTTGAAAGCATTATAGACTATGATTCAAATATACGAAGTGAATTTCTGTATAGCTTCAAAACAATTTATTCCAGAAACATGAACACACCATTTTTTATATGTAATTACCTCAACACATTTATTCCAGCGACTGACAAGCTTTCTGATTCCATCAGGGAAAAAAGTTTTAGGTAAAGAGCGTAGCCAATTATGCACCGCATTTTGAACTTTTGTATCATCCCTAAAATTGCTTCCCGGAAGTACATTTTTAATTCGGGACCGTTTCTGAATAGTTCACACCATTTTTACACATTTTTCGATGAAAAACAACTGTACCCATACTGTGCACGCATTCTACGATAAATTTTACTTGGCCTAACTCTTTCTGACAGTAAAAATCGAATGACACTTCGCTGTTCAACAGCGGTGCAATCTGAATTCGGGGCCGCCATTTTAAAAACTGTCAGCGACAATGTTGCCAAGTTTATGTTATTGAAACTATGAGTACTACTGAAACTGACCCCGTCTCGAATTTGGAGAACTGTGAGCCCAAAAATTACCTGTTTCATGGGATACTGTGCGCACATTACTCTGATATCTTGCATACATCAGGAAACAACTCAACATGAGAAAACCAGTATCACGACTAATCAATGGTCCTCTGTCATAGAAAGCACTCTCGCTTCCACATGTTACTCCTACGCCTTTCTTTTTCAATATTTTTAACCTCAATTACCCGAAAGTGTTGATTTCTTTTATTTGGGATCCAATTTGTTAAATATCCACACTGACCTTCCACTGGTACTCATTTGCCTTAGTATGCAGTTTCAGTTTGATAATCTCAGATTGTTCTTTTGTTTAATATGTGCGTCTTTGAGATCAGCAAGGGGCACTCTTTCGAATGGTTTAAGTATTTATATTTCATCGTATTCCAGCATAAGACCAAACATATGTACATATTCTTTTGACTCACTCTTTCTCAGATAAAACTTTCTTTCTTAGACAAAACAGATTTAGTGCATATCAGCATCGAATGCCTTGTTTCTTTTTTCTTTCTTCTCTCGAACAGATCTGCGAATTACACGCAGCCGAATATGATTTTTGGGTTCTGGACAACGCCTACATCACCCACGACGGATTCAAAGAAAACCATTTTCCCCGTGTCGGCAGAATCAACGCTGATATGAAACGAGCTGCCTTCCTGCATCGGTCCTTCCGTTTCAAGCTCTCCCGCAAGTACATTCACTCGTCGAGGAAGTGCGAATCCTGGATTTTACATTTATCAGAATTCGGTCAAATGATTTCCGGTGCGATATTTATATGATGTCTCCCTGTGTCACGATGTTCATCTTTTTTTGTGCGCGCTCTTTGTGAATATATTTGGACTGAAATTTATAAATTTGAACAGGAAATCATTATTGCATTTTGCCCATGGAAATTAATGTATTCTTATCATAGCATTGCAGATATTGTGACCTCTTAGTCAACATTTTTCGTCGGTTCATCGTTGGGCCATGGCTTGAGATGTTGGCTCATATTCGGCGAATGTTTGGTCGGCCAATCATTCGCCGAAAATTAGCCAACGTAACTGAAAACGTTGCGAAAACCAGCGTAAGACTAAGTCAAAGTGGTCGTAGTACGGAGTTACTTCCCAGATTCTTATGGAAATGACTCCACTGTCTTTTTGAAACAGTTCCCTATGGTTTCTCACGAAGGTTTCAAAGGAAGAGGAAATAGACCATACATAAGAACGATATTAACTCGTAGATGACGAAAAGTGGCCTTTTTGTTGTTTGTGCTGCACCATTTTGGAATTTAAAAAAATGAAATTAGCTGTTGTTCAATTGGGCTTAGAAAGCTTGCTCCGGTATCGTTCCCCAGTGTTGCCGGATACCGTGCCGAAATGACACCAGATTTAAGACCACTTCAACCTTGGTATTAGCGTCTGGATCTTCCATTTTTTAGTGCATGAGTTATTTTCGCACCGAGTTCATGAAATGAGCATAAAATGGAATGGTGGTTGGCAGTGATTGATCGATGTGGTATGATAAGGAAATATCTTATCCAGACATCCCTGAATTAACCGGATGGCGCGCATCATGCTTATCGTGCTTCCTGGAGGCATTCCGTCCCCAGACCTATTCGATATGGTTCGAGGAACTCCAGACAGGCCTAACCTTACACGTCTTCAAAGAGATGTCACGAAATCCCAGGATTCACCTTTTCTTCGCCCCGTACGTCGAGAATTGAGTTTCTTTTGAAAGAAAAAATGTGGGCCTTGGACCTGAAGGCAGTATGTTCGTTAGGCCTAGGCCACCCAGTCACCTAAAGAAAAGAACATCTGTCTTCCCTTGGAAGGTTGGAAAAAACAAACCAAATGAATGAATTTTTTCAAAACCGTTTTGAGTACATGCATCATTTTCACCTTCGAACCGCCGTATTTGAGGGATTTCGAAAATCAAGGAATATATGGATCGAAGCTTGCGCCCTTTCTATTGGCGCATGGTAACAGAATTCTCTGTAGAGATTTGCTCCTTTCCTGCCCTCTCTTTCCCTCTCGATTCTCTTCCGGGTTAATGCTTCCCAATATTCCTTATCTTTGGCTACTTTCACTAAAGTGCAAAAAAATACAATAAAGGAAAGTGAAATAAAGAATTAATTATAAAAGGAGATAACATCCAAATGAAATTGGCAAAAGGTGAAGATGCAAGACACTGGCGAGAAACTCGCTTGTGGAGACTCATTTACAGTAGAGAAAGAATGTGGAAGAAGAAAAAGTATATTAAATTTGATGAACATTCATTGCCCCGTTAATACAGAGTTGTTGGTTTATGGATTTTCCACATGGACATTAAAATTCCGTGTGCTGAAGTCGACTCCGAATTCTCCGTCCTAAAGCATTCATATTTCACTCGTGGATTTGCGCCTCTCATTTTCAGGTTGTCAATGGCACAAAAGAATGCTGGAAGAGGAGTTCCTCACCTCTACGCAGACCTCAAGCAGATAGAATTGGATGCAGTCTTGTAAATGAGAAGGTGGCGCCCGTCGTTGTGTATATTGATCGTTAAAAAAAAAAATTTAAGTAAAACTGGCAAGGGGACTACTCATGATTAATGAAACCTTCCCCGTGATTGGTCCAAAACAGCTAATACATGGTGATCAGTCACCATGTATTTTACAAAGAATTTCTGGTTAATCGAACTACACCCCTCCCCCATGCACTCTAGGCGTTAGACCTGAGGGAGGCGTGTGCGAGTGGGCAGGGGAGAGATAGGGCGCAGAGTTGATAGGGAATAGGTGATGAATTGAGGTGTGGGATGAGGTTAATGTCGATAGGAGACATGTACGAGACGATGCATCTGGGGTTGGGAAGGAGAGAATTATCGCTTGGGAAAGGACAGTGAGGAATCCAATTAACTGGATTTAAGCTCCCTGGAGCTACTGGCTAGAGGGCTCAGACTATTTTTCTCATTTATAGCCAAGGGTCAATAAATGCAATTAATAATAATTTTATACCGAGCCGTATACTTAAACTTTACTTTTACGTGCTTCATGTATTTATAAACACAAGGGCTCGCTAGAGACATCTAGCGTCTGACGCAGTACTCTCGGGTCAGGGAGTCAATCCAGTGGTGTATCACCCCTACCGGGATCGCATGCCTTAGTCTCTTTGACAGCTTATCCTGATTGTATTTTGAGAAGCGAAGGTGCCAGTGGAACCAGACCTCCTTTGATCGCAGCGTAACAAGGAATGACTCCAACAAAAAGCAGGGATGTATCATAGGCTTCCGTTGGGCCTATATAATCCAAGCTAAACCCAGTGGAGAGGGGGGTGATGCCATGAGGAACCATACCCCAACAATAATCCGCTCACTCATTTTGACGGAGGGGCATTGCCCCCTTCATTCATTCGGAGGGGAGGGGCAATAGGCGATCCCACTCTTCTCAATTTATCGAGTGTTTTTCTCTCGTCTCCAGCATTCATGCTCGTATATGTCGTTTTTTCATCGAGTTTCGAACATAATCTCATTACATTAAACCCAGAGTAATCTAAGACATTGCCTCGAAGGTGCTTCTTTGGCAAAGGCATTGGTAAAGTTGGTGAAGTGCATGGGGAAGAAAGGAATTTCGTCTGGACCCGGTGGCATCCACGGGTCAGGCCCGTCGATTCCCAAGCTGGTTGAGTAGGCAAATGCCTGAGTAGAGTTCACCAGAATACGTTGCTACAAAGCTGTCTTGAGACTTGAACTGCGTGAAGTCGAACGTCCGAGATTGACGTAGGGGTGTGATCCATATGTCAAACTACGTCGCAATCTTGTTAGAAATATTTAATAAGCAAGGGTGTGTCTATGTTGTTCTTGAAGATTCGAAGGACCTGCCTATTTTAATGGATTAGCTCTTACCTTATCTCTTCCTTTTTAGCTCCTTCACTTTGCACTTTGTGGGGGAGGAGAGGGGGGAGGGGGGAGGGTTTGTCCTCTGTCTGCAGCTGGGAAACGAGTAGAGGCCAAATCTCTTACAACGTAGCGTCTAAAACGTACATCGTTTTAGACGTAATTATGGTACGTAGACCATAATTAGCTCATAGGCTAGCTCATACTTTGCAATGTATTGTCTTGCTTGCATGGGGACTTATGGATCATCTCTTCGAACGTGGTGGAAAATCGGAGAAGTAAGAGGGCTCTCCGAAAAATAAGGTAACAGATGATGCTATGCAAAGACAATACTGAGCATGGCGGGAATGAAGAGAGTCATGCATTCTAGTGCCGCGGTTGGTACCACTGTCTCTATGCGCTTGTGTGGAACAGTCAAACATGGCGACGCGCTTGGAGACGTGGTCAAATATCGAGGTGCGTGCGTTTTTCGCAGCGTGTGTTGTATATCGTACATCCTCGTACATCTGCTGCGAAATCCCATGCTCTTCCAGGCAGCGAACGAAAATCGAGAACATGGGCAACTTGTGGTCGAGAACGACCCGATGGGACCTTGGACACGCTAATGCAGTGCAAACAAGGATTTCATTATTTGCGTTCCGATCGTAAAGAAGCCGGAATCTTCGGGTTCCATTTTTGCTCGAATGGTAAGATCGATGAAATGAGTTTATTTTTTCCGTCGAAACATTCACCCTCTTTCTGCGATGCTACGAAGCGGCGATTATACCGTCCTACAATAGAGGGCACTACTAACTTGGAAAGAACTCGACTCTAGATCTACATGTTGGAAAGGCGATCCCCTCCCCTCACCCGTTTCTATGAGGTTTTCCCATGGAAGCATTGGCCCCGACTGGAGTGATCCACCAGCTGAGACGAATCGGAATTTGCGTTGTGACGAGGATCCTTCCGGCCCAAATCGCCTCGTGGTTCTGGTTCTCTCGAATCCTGTGTGTTTTTCCTAAACCGAAAGGCACCGCACGTCACGAGGAAGAGATTAGTCAATAATTATAATGCGTATCGCTGACGTAATCGGCGAAAACCGCAATCTTTCAACATCTGATTTCCTGAAATTGAAAAAATTATTTTTCTGTATGTCGCCTTAATTGGCTCTTCATTTCGCTTTGAAAATGCGATATCCTTTTGTGCGGTTCAGATAACTTCGCCCTAATTTAGTTTCTGGTGTCTTATTTAATCGCGGAAGGATGAAATCTCTGAAAAAAGAAATTTCATAAATTTTAAGCGGATCAACAAAAATGTCGTATCGAAATCTGTCAATCCACGTGACCCATTACAGCCATATAATATCCTTATCAAGAGTGCGAAATGCACCTGGTTGTTGCAGTTGGAACGTGCACCGAACGCCACTGAGACTGCCTTCTGCCTCTGCTCAGCTGGAGCAAAGGGAATGAATGCACCTGGCCTGGAGCACAGGGATGGGATGCACCTGGCCAGGGGCACAGGAAGGTTCATTCTTCAAATAAAACTTCAATAAAACAATAAAAATAATTCGATTCTTCATTTTTGGATGTGTTGAATTAGTTGGGTTTTTCTGCAACTTAGCAGAATTCTGTCATTTCATGTGCTGAAAAAAAAATCGTTTTTCACACGTGGAAATGGGATGGAAATGCTTAAAAACAAAAAAGGTGGCCTCTCTTTTCTTGAAGGCATGACGTAGAGTATATTTTGTTATTTTCAAATGTATTTCGATGAACATTGAGAAATGTTGATGGAGCTTTTATTTTCAGTGTGACCCTCTTCAGCGTAGGAAGCTTGGGTCTGCGTGTTTCGAGGTACGGAAGCAATAAAAACGGCCCACGCTCCGAGAGGACGAATAACAAGGCATCGACTGCTTGCATCCGGAAGGGTTCGTGGAATTTACGAGACGGGAGACTCGGAGGCGACGACAGAAGACCCACCTTGCACGTGCTGCCATCCTTGCATCCATCTCCCTCGATTGAGGCCAAGCCTCGGATGCATTCCGAGGACTGTATCTCGCCGGTTCGTCGAGATGGCGTCCGCGAAGCTGAGCCTCCAGCTGATGATAGCCTTCGGCTTCGGCCACGTGCTCAACGACCTCTGCGCCGCCATGTGGTTCACCTACCTCCTCCCCTTCCTTCACTTCGTACCGGGGTCGGAGGAGAAGGAGGCGGGGCTGCTGACGCTCGTCGGGCAGGTGGCAGATGCCCTGGCCACTCCCGTTCCGGGTCTTCCGGTCGATTCCCTAGGTCCTTCTGGAAGGCCTGAAACTGCGGACGGAGGAAGACGTGGCACCTCTTCGGTGTGTAAACACTTCGGGCTTTCGGACTATGCCGGCCGATTTCATCCGAATTATTAGCTATGTAGTCGAGAAAGCTTTGATGGGAGTCGTGCGGTTGCCCGACGAAGGGCTTCGAGAGCGACCAGCGGAAATATTTATACTCTTCCCCGTCGTGGACAAACCTGAATAATTATCTTAATTTTGGCCTTTCCTCCGCGGTTGAATTCGGGATGGGAGGCGGTAAACAAAAATATATATTGAGCATCTTTTCCTGGATTTTGCTCGTGCTGAATCGAATCTGTCATCTCATGCAACTATTCCAAAGACTAGGAAATTAAAAAATAGGACATCAATGTGAAAGCGCCTTCACGGTCGGCCGCGACGTCCCTAACTTTTCCCCTAAAATCCCGAATTTGCCCAATCTAGACTCTGACATTTGTGGACCTAACGCGAAATCCTGCTGCTCGGGGACGGTGATGGTCCTTGCAAGTTTTCCGTCCGTGTTGAACCACTGGTGCGACGAAGGAAATTTCTTTTCTACCGAGCCGTCATCATCGTCGTCTTCCAAGTCGACTCCATCGCGCCTCTTTCTTTTCGCCGTTTTTAGGCAAATTTATTTTTAAATATACATTTCTCCTTTTCTTCCTTCAGCTTGGATGGGCCGTCGTCCAAATCTCGCATTTGTCCCTCATCCCTCTTCTCACGAGCTGCAAGGACCAACGCACCGAACTCAATGCCATCAGGTTATCCCGACTCCTTTTTCTTCCTTTTCCCTCCTTATTTGTTAACGTATAAAAAAAAAACAAATTAACGAAAAGATTGGAAAATTCTCTCGGAGTTTTTTAATTCTACTTATTTGTGAAGGGGAGGCTCTTCCCACCTCCATTGAATATTGAACCGTCCCGTCCTACCCCAAACGCAGAATCCCCTTTAAAATCACTCTAAACGCATTCCCTTCGCCGATAAATGACTGAAATGAATGATAAATGACTGTCTCCGGCGTCACTATGGCCCGTCCTTTTAATTGCGTGGAATCTTATGATTCTGCGTGCCGCCTCTACTTTCTCTCCATCACGTTGAGTCGCGTCGGCGGGCGTGCAGGGTGAAAATCCGCCAAGGCGGGGGAAATGTCGGGAGCGTTTTGGGTCACGGATCGCTGTCGAACATTTCGTTTCATCATTTCGTTTCATCATTTCGTTTCATCATTTCGTTTCATCATGCAAGCGCCAAACATCGGAAGGGTGTTGCCATCTCGCAGTTCTCTTCGCATACGATCGTGGTTCGATATGATTCCTCACGGTGCAATATCACTCCTCG
>CAJPEV010000688.1:0-99795 GCA_905338385.1 Darwinula stevensoni | reverse complement strand
CCACCACTCGCGAATCGGCGACTACATTTGGAGTCACCCATATGGCTATCGCCAACCATCTGAACGACCTCGGCTATCGGAAGATTTACTCGACGTGGGTCCCTCATCGGCTCGGCGACTCCGACAAAGCAAGCCGTGTCGGTGTCTGCGAATCGCTGCTTCTTCGTCGGCACGGAAAGGACCTTCTGAAGGAAATCGTCACCGGAGACGAGAGCTGGGTCCTCGACGTCGACCGTACTCGCAAGAGTCGGTGGCTTCCACGAGGAGAATTGCCGCCACACGAACCGAAACCAGGGTTCCACGAGAAGAAGGTTCTTCTCTGCTGTCGGTGGGATTCAGAAGGAATGTCGTACTATGAGCTCCTGCCAACCGGTACCACCGTGACTGCCGTCGTCTACACTGCTCGACTTCAGATGTTGGCTGGCGTCATTCAAAAAGAGCTACGTCGGAGCCATGTGGCATCGACGTTGTGGCTCGCCGGGCGTTCCATGATGTTCGACCAGAATTCTTCCACTTCGGCCTTGCCAGGAATCTTCTTTACTTCTATGGGTTTCGCTCCCGGTTCCCGGTAGCGAACGATGTACCCACGACGAAGTGGACCCAATTGCGTACAACAGCCAATGCAATGGGTTGCTCGGCAAAACAGGAGGCTTCTTATTTAAGGAATTTTTAATAGTAGTGGGATTCATTCCCCCATCGCCTAGATTGGTTTGGGTGGGATAGACACCATTGGTATTTCCTTTTCACTCTCTCTCTCTCTCTCTCTCTCTATGTATATATATATATCCGAAGGCTGCTGTTGAAAGACTCTACCTTCCGTGATGCAACGGAGGGAGGAGACTGATCGAACTCGAGTCTCTCTATAAGCGAACGACGTGCGGAGTCGCCAGATACATCGAAAGGAAGCAGGGTATACTCATTTCCATCCGGAGAGAACGAGATTCCCTGAAGAAGTCCCACTCCATCCGGGGAACCCTGATCGACTTAGTGTCAGCTATAACTGGCTGAAGAAGGGACTGCTGAATGCCGAGACAGAGAGCAACATCCTAGACATTCAGGACCAGTGCTTTAGAACTCGTAACTACGAGAAGCACATCCTGAAGCTGGATGTGGAAGACCGCTGCAGATGCTGTCATGGACCACCCGAAACGGTTCACCACCTCCTCAGGAAACCTTGGGATTCAACTTCATTCGAGTTGGAAATAGAATCTTCCGACAAGTATTTGGCATACCAATGGGCAGTAATTATTCAACTAACATGACCAACCTTTTCTTATTTTACAATGAATCTCAACATTTAAATGCAGAATTTAAATTTGCGTTCCGTTATAGTGAGAACATTTTGGCGATTAATAATGACAAAATGAATGGGGACATCAACATCATTTATCCAGATACAATGGAAGTGGTAGAAACAACCAATCCTCCATTTGATGCAGCTCATTATCTAGATCTGAATTTACAAATATCTGGTTCTAAGTTTGTAATATCTATCTACGATAAACGTAGGGACTTCTCTTTTTCCATCTGGAACATGCCCATGTATAGATCAAATATCCCTTCATTCATTATAAAGAACGTGTTTAAATCACAATGCAGATATCTACTTATATGCGATTTGGAAGATGATTTCGTCTTCAACAGTTCCATTTTGCATGAGAAGCTTTAAAATAACGGATATCCAAGCTGGATACTTAAACAACAGTTCTCTCTCTTTAATAAAACTCACTATTTGCCTATTCTAAATAAGTATGGAGATTGGATGGCTTCGGCCATTTTCCCTTTCATTGCTTAGAAGTGTCCCAGACATCTTACGCGCCGGATCCTGGTCTTCTCACTCAATAGCTTTCTCTGCTTCACTTTCTGTTGATTTTGCTTCTACTCTCATTTTTCTAGGTCTTTTTCCACAGGGGACAGGTTTTACTTCCAGGCCTATACTTCTTGAAGGCGAGCATATGTAGGCTCGGATTGCAGCACATCCAAAATCTTCTATACCAAGAGGTCTATTACTCTATCGGCTTCTCCCTTTTCCGATCTTTCTCATATAATGAGACTGGTGACGTGGTGAGACCCTTTCGGCACGGATCACCGCACTAGGAAAAACTTCTTACTGCGCAACATTGAGTGGGATGTTGGTTACCTGAGCATCGCCATCTGCATGTTCATAGAACACAATACGCTGGCTGCTAATGAGTAGCATTGGTGCAAACCTTAATCAGCTAATGATTTGTGATTTTGTGGTGAATGTGAGAGAGACTTAAGCTGTGGACGCCCTCATCTGCTCTCTGTTCGGACAGAAACTGTTCCTCATCTAAATTTTTTAAATTCCTAGTGCGGAGATATTGGAAAGGGTCAAGCCGCACCACAAGCTGATGGTCGTGCCAGTGACTAGACTCCTGCACGGATTGGTGGCACTTCAGGCTTACATCGCTTTCTTTCTTTTTTTGTTGATTCTTCCCAGTTCTTCAGTTGCTTCAGTCCACTAAGGACAGGGGTCTGCTGTGGATGGACTTCTTATGGTTATACCTCCATATATTTTGCCTTGATGTCTGTGTGAGTGGATTCATCGCTCGCAGTATCTCGGCTGACCCAGATTGTTTTTCGAGGGAATCTCTTCACTTTGCTCTTCACATGCCCTGGCCGTACACATTTTTTTTAGGGGAAACGGTTTTCTTAAACATATATTGTGACAAATGAGGATGGCATTCAGAGAATAAACTGCATGTCCTGGGTTCGGTGTTGTAGTTGTAACATGTCTGACTGGCAATCAGAAGGTCCGGGTTCAATTCCCGGTCAATCCTAGGCATTCTTTGTTTTTTTTTTGCCTTCCATGTTCTGTTACTCATTCCCCCTCCAAAACATTATTTTTGCTTGAGTAAAACGGAGAGACATTGAAATCTGAAACCTGCCATGGAGGTGCCTACCGAGACGATGAGTTCAGGAAAAATGGAAGATTTTAGATCCATGCCCCTGGGGGTATATTTTTGTAAGCCGACATTTTCAATTATTTTCTTCTCAGTCCTGGCGTATTCAGCTAGTGTGGAAAGATGAAACTTGGTACATAACTATCTATTGGGAGTCTGCAGAAAACTTCAAACTTCGGAATGGAAAGCCCTGGGGGCACAAATTTCAAAGGGAGATGGTTTCAAATAAGTTTTTTGCATCAGTTAAACTGATGAACATAGAAAGTTGGAACTTTGCATAAATGTGACTACTGAGACAAAGAGTTAAAGGAAAATGTTAAGTCTCGATACACCCCCTATCGGAATTTTTTCAAAGTGCGATGCCTTGAAAAAGAAATTGTCTTGCCAAATTTTACAGAAATGGAAAGGTTCATATATGAGCAAGATCATGGTGAATGATAATGGCAGAACATTCTCTTCATCACATAATTTTGAACTTTAGCTCATTTGCACTTTTTGGAACTTAGGCCTCTTTATTCTGGAAGTGTTGCTACTATTACATCGGGTAACATTGCTGTTGATGAAATTGACTCCAGACCTGGCACACGTATAAATGACATGAAAATATTGGGTTAGAAAGAAAGTCTTGCAACACTTTCTAAAACGATTTATAAAAATTTTCAAAGGAAAAATGATGGGCAGGGCTTTGCATTTGTATATGCTGGAATGTTCTCAAAGCTTCTGCCCTCGGGGTATATGAGGCGGCTTCTACCATTAGTTGGCAGCCATGCATCCGATCGAACAAGCAACTCTTCGCCCCATCGTTTACTACGAGTTCCTCCAAAGACACTGCGAGAGCTGCCGCGGACAACATCTGCGCTGCATTCAATGGCAACGTCGTCCACTATTCCACGGTGTCTCGATGTTTCAAACGCTTGGAATCTGGCGACACGACCTTCGGAGATCGACCATGCTCAGAACGTCCATCTACAGTCGATGACGAAGCCTTGCGGAACGCCCTCAACGCGAAGCCGAACGCCACCACTCACGAATCGGCAACTACACTTGGAGTCACCCATATGGCCATCGGCAACCATCGGAACGACCTCGGCTATCGGAAGGTTTACTCGACATGGGTCCCTCATCGGCTCAGCGACTCTGACAAAGCAAGCTGTGTAAGTGTCTGCGAATCACTGCTCCTTCATCCGCACAGAAAGAACCTTCTGAAGAAAATCGTTACTGGAGATGAAAGCTGGGTCCTCTATGTCAACCATACTCGCAAGAGTCAGTGGCTTCCACGAAGAGAATTGCCGCCACATGAACCGAAACCAGGGTCGCACTAGAAGAAGGTTCTTCTCTGCTGTTGGTGGGATTCAGAAGGAATGTTGTACTATGAGCTCCTGCCAACCGGTACCACCGTGACTGCCGTCGTCTACGCTGCTCGACATCAGAAGTTGGCTGGCATCATTCAAAAAGAGCGTCCCAAACGCGACAAAGTTCTCCTTCGGCATGACAATGCTCGTCCACATGTCGCGAAGATGACTTGCCAGCGATTTCGGAACCGGGCTGGGATGTTTTACCCCTTCCAGCGTATTCTCCGGACTTGGCCCCTTCCGACTATTACTTGTTCCGGGCCCTCAAGACTCACCTGCGGGACAAGGACTTCGACGATCGAGCACAGCTCGTAAATGATGTCGGCCGTTTCTTCGCTTCGCAATCTCCAGAGTTCTGGGCAAAGGGCATCGAGCAATTACCCGTGCGTTGGAAACATGTCGTAGGAAACAATGGTCATTACATTGTAGACTGAAATTGCATTTCAATAAAGTTATAACATTTTGAAAAATTTGCGCGGTGTTGCAAGACTTTCTTTCCAACCCAATATAATTGGTGTACGTATCTCATGCCCATATGTATATATTCGGCCTACGAACGTTCAATATTGTTAGTAAAAACTGGTGTTCACAAACTATATCCACGGATTACCCCAACTGAAACCAGGCCGTCCACAAATAGGAACCACGTGAAAATCAGCACATATTCATTTAAACTGCGATTTTTGGAAAATATATTTTTAATATTTCATTTTAGTGTATGGGCATCAAGCTATTATAAGTGGCCTCCCATTTAAACCAATCAAGCGGTTTCTCGTTTACCCCAACGATCGTAACGCAATTTTCAAGAGGAAAATTTATTTTACCTTTTCACGAACTGGTGCCTTTACCCTATAACTAATTTTAGAGAGTCTTGGACTGAAGATTGATGGAATTTACTCAGGAATTCTTCATTTTCCGTCCCTTCTGATTGAGGCCTTCTCATTCGGACTCCCTTAGGGTTGAGAGAAAAGGAGTCTTTCATCTCCGAACGGCTCAGAAATTCGCCATAATGTTGTTTTACCTCGCCATGGTGTTAATGTGCATGCAGAACTTGTCTCATTGCTACCTGGAATATCAATATTGCTGCAACCCACAAAGATCATCGAAGGGCTTTCCCATAGGGAATCTACAATGGATCCGAAGAAACGGACATTTATTTGTTCCATTCAATGGACATGTTCAATGATTATCCTTGAACGAGCCCTTTAGTCATCCAGTGGATATCCGAGGAAGATATATATTTAATGTCCAAGTGCCCTTGCTTTTTTGTCAAATGGATTTATATTGGTACAAAATTGCTACTAGGGAAGCAAATACATTTCATTAGGATTCAAAGAGACGTTCACATTATCCCTTGTCCCGTCCCCAAAGGCACGTCGCACATACAGTATAGTAATAACAACGCAGACCCAGTCACTCATACCACTAAATCCACGGATGGCAGCAGATTGCAGACCATCCACATGGCTGCTAACGGACATTAAAATCGAAACTAAAGAACACCGTTTCACCGAAACTTAGTTGACACGTCAATAATCAAGCTGTGACTTGGATTCAACCTCCGAAACACGTTTCCAAAAGTGACTCTGGCGTCTGCGATGTCGACGATATTTTTACTAATTTTCACTGAGTGGGTTATCACTCATTGACTCAATGAAAAAAATCCCTAAAGTCCGACTTTTTATGTCCTTGTGTACGGCTCAGCTGAGATTTTCACCTATGAGATCGTTCAGACTGACCTTTCTCAAAAGGTATTTGATTTTCACTTGTCAGAACTAACCGAATTCATATCTAGCCAACCCGTGGAAAACTTTCACGAACATCGGGTTGGCCTAGGCCAGGGGTGTCAAACTACAGGTTCGCTAGTAGATTTCGTCCGGCCCGCAAAGTCCTCTTCAACAGTTGGTTTTGGAAAAGCGTAGACTTTTCCAATCTGATACCAATTGAAACCTTGGCGCAAGATTTGCCATTGTAAACGAAACTACTCCTTAAGGGTTCCATCCGACCACTAGATCAATCGAGTTTGACATCTCTGACCTAGGCAAAGTGTGTAATGTAGTAAAAAAAATTCACGAGTTCAGTCATCGGCTCTTTGAGCACTCTACGAGGCAGCCGCTCTCTCCAGTTCTCGAGAATGGATCCGACAGTCGCTACGGCCGGAAAGGAAGTGCGAGCTCCAGAGAGCGAGACAGACACCAGAACCAGACGGAAGAAGGCTCCACGCATGCGCACATGGCGCTTGCCGGCATCGAGGCACCCATTACTATTGATAATACACAGGGCTACCCGACCCATGGAATAATTCCACGAACTCTTCGGCAAGAATTCCCGAGGTCGTTCGGCGGCCCTAAAACTCAGTGGCCCTCTCTACGCTGTAGGCAGCAGCTGCTCTTTCCCGTTCTTTACACGTCCCATCTCATCCAACTGAAGTATGACGTCCTCGCCGGGATGAGACCTCTGCCCTTATATTTATCGGGATCCCTACCCCTTTATCGATTAGAACTCCCATTCTCGTACTGATCGGCACTTTTTCCTATCAATCACCACCCTGTCCGCATCGTCTGAGTAGTCTATCTCCCTCACTTTTCATGCAAGCCTACGAGTAAAAAATACGGATATGGAAACAGGATCGTTACGACACGCCCAGCGGCGTCCTTGCAATGGAAGGATAAGTCTCCATTTTCTATCCCAGTCAGATGGGATCCCACCGCTTTCACTCTATTACTCTAGTTACTCTACTTCACGGGGAGGAATACGGGACTACAAGTGTAGTACGTCGATTTCCCTGCGTGACAGTTCGTATCCAAGAATGAACACCTCTTAGTTGGGGGAGTGGGGGTTCGCAAAGTGTACAATGACTATTTCCTCTTCTCAAGAACGAATCTGAAACTCGCGAAGGCCGAAGACTAAGTGCGAGCTCGTGAGCTTGAAACCAGTGGAAGTCTTTCACGAAATGTTTCGCGGGCATTCCAGGATTCAATCGGCAGCCCTGAAACTCAGCGGCCCTCTCAACGATATAAGCAGCTGCCGGTATATGCCGTTCTCCAGAATGGTCTGTGGATGATTTCCACGACCTTCCGGTCAGTCTAGGCCAAAAGGGTGTCAAACTGACGACCAGCTAGATGATTTCGTCCCGGGGCCGCAAAGTCCTCTTCAATAGTAGGTTTTGGAAAAGCGTATACTTTTTCAATCTGCTAGCAATTTAAACTTTGGTGTAAGAATTGCTAATGTGGACCCAACCACATCACGCACATCCGGCCCCAAACATGATCATATTTGACATCTCTGGCCTAGGCCAGACATCCCTTAGCATTGTCGGAAACTCACGAGTTCAGTCAGACGCCCTTTGAACACTCTGCACGGCAGCCCTTCTCTCCCAGTCTCAAGGATAGTTCCGACAGTCGCGGTAGGTCGAAAGAAACTGGAAGCTCGAGAGCGAAACGGGGACCCTAACCCAAGGAAGACATCCACGAACTAAGGGTCGGCCTAGGCTCAGCGTAAAATATATTCGAGATTTCACTAGTTAAGTCAGGGACCCTTTCAGCGCTCTACGCAGCATCCCTCCCCCACCCCCTCATCCAGAGGAGTGTTCACGCATAAGATACGGACTTCTGTTCCCGAAGCAATCCAGGCCTACATCTCTTTCGAACAAAACCTGTGCCTATCGATCAGAATACTTCCTCTGTTCCTGGTAGACCATGGATCGACGACGAAGTTCTTGTCATAGACAAGAACGAGGCCAGCCTGAAACAGGATATAGTAGGACTACAGCGTTTTCAATATGCCATCCGACAAGCGATTGACCTCAAGAAGCGTGCTTCCCTCAACATGCAAACAAGAGGGTCAATGGGGAAAGAGTGGTACTCAGCAATTAGCAAAATCGCCGACATCACAAAGGCCTCATCTTCAAAAAGAAATACCAGCATCACTATTGATGACATCGCGATCCATTTACATAGCTTGAATACCAAATATCGAGCACTCCAGCCATCCCTCACAAATAGCCAAGATGGAAGAACCCACCCTGATGACGTCATCACATCAGAATGAATTCCATCAGCCATTATCACTACGTCGGAAGTGAGGAAGCAGCTAGCGACACTCAAGGCCTCCAAATCTCCCGGAATCGATGGAATTATCCCAAGCACTCTGAAAGTCTGTAGTTCAGAGTTAGCAGATCCACTAGGCGAGCTGTAGGCAGAATCTTAAGAGCAGGGGTACATACCAAAGATCTGCAAGCATGCAAAAATACTGAAGCTTCCCGAAAAGAATACAGTATCGTCTCCAAACGATTTGAGACCCATCTCCATCATACCTGTCCTGCTCAAACCACTGGAAGAATTAGCGGAAACGTACACTCGGAAAGACTGTGAGAAGGAATTAGACCGCCATCTGTACTGTATATCAATAGAAATGATCACTAACATCTTCGGCCATTCGAAGCTTGACCGACTTTGCTCTACGCTCAGATGACAAACCCAAAGCGATTGTTCGCATAATGACTTTCGACAGCAACTATCGAAGGCTTGAACCGAGATCTAATTATCCAAGAAATGTCTAGACTGGGCGTCAGACAGCAGAACCTCCAATGGAGAGAAAACTTCCTTCAATATCGGAATAACAGGATGTATGGGAAAGAACAGCGTCAGGCCAACATCACGACAAGCGTCTCGCAAGGTCCATCATAGGACCTCTCGAACTCACATGCTGCACAGATGCACTAAGAATCACGAGTGACATTGCTTTTCTAAAATACGCTGATGGTACGGCTGTAACTGCATCCATATCGAATCTCAATGAACTAGCAAGATACGAGGAAGTTGTCCGTGCCGTTGACACTTTTGTCAAGCAAAGAGGACTACTGCAAAATGTTGCCAAATGCTGCCACAAGAACTAATCATTCACTTCCGAAAATCATTTTATTGAATCTTCTGGAAATCGACGACCAAGCAATCCAACTCAGTGCCAGCATCTGAAATTTTGGGAGCCAGTTCCAGGAAAACTTAAAATGGGACTAGCTAGTGCACAAGATGGTCTCCTCTCTCAAGAAGAGTTACCATGCCCTGAAACTCCTGAAACGAACAGGTGCATCAATAACTCATCTAGTCAGAGCGTACTATAGCTTCTTTCGCCAACGCGCCGAGTACTCCAACTTGATATGGGGGCCAGGCCTCCTGAAATTTCTCACAGGTCAGCTGGAGAAGGTTCATTGCGTGGCTCTCCGCATCAGCCATGAACTCTCATACGTGTGTAACGACTGGAGATCCTCATGTCAACGCAACTGCAAGCAACTCCAATATTTTACCCACTCGACAATATACATTGGTGTTCCAAAGGCCAGAAGTGAGAGGTATCAAATGAGTACTTTCCTTAGTTAGCAGCGCATCCTTCGGGACTAATTGGGACGCCGCAACATTGCAGAAACTACTTTCGTTTGAGCCCTCTCACTAGCTTACTCCCTTCTTCTTTGACAATTTTCTGACCATTGACTTTTATTCTGACATTATTCTTTTATTCATATTTTCCTTGCTTTTATTTTTTTACTCCCAGAGCACTGACACAGTATCATTTCGCAGCATTTGAGCAACGTTGACCTAAGACCATAATTTGCTTTTGAACTCAAAATTCCCAGAGCTACTTTTGATCCAAGTTTCAGATTTCTAACTTCTCTAGAACATGATTAGAATTAGCGACAGTCAGTCGCCCATTTAGTCACGATCGTCTATATACGAGGGATATCCAGAAAAAAAGGTTACAACAGCTGTTAAAAATCGAAAAATGAATATATTTCAACCAAATTTACAGGGTATGTTCCAAAATATGTGTTTATTTCTCAACATAATCGCCGTCAACTTCGATGCACTTCTTCAGCCTGGGCACCAGCTTTTTTATACCCTCGTCGAATACGCTCCGCTCCACCTCCGAAAGCCACTTCTCCACTGTCTCCTTCACCTCCTCATCGTTGGAAAAACGTTTCCCACCCAAGAATTCTTTCAGTTTGGTGAAAAGGTGAAAATCTGAGGGCGCTAGGTCCGGGGAATAGGGTGGGTGGGTAACAATATCCCATCCAAAGGACACAAGCAGGTCCTGAGTCACACGAGCGGTATGGGGTCTGGCGTTGTCGTGAAGGAGGGACACACCACGAGTCAGCATTCCCCTCCTTTTGTCTTTAATCTTTTTTTTCAATTTTTTTAGGGTCTCACAATATGTTTCAGCATTGATGGTGGTCCCTTTGGCCATGAAATCCACCAACAAAACCCCTTTTCTGTCCCAAAAGACAGATGCCATAATCTTCCGCTCTGAAAACTGAACTTTGAATTTTTTGGCTGATGGGGAATGGGTATGGCGCCATTGTTGGGACTGCCTTTTGGACTCAGGAGTATAGTGACATACCCAAGTTTCGTCTCCAGGCACAATAGAGTCAAGGAACGCCTCACCCTCAATTTCATAACGCTGAAGAAATTCACGTGCAGCCAAAACGCGATTTTGGCGATGTTCTGGAGTCAACATTTTTGGCACCCATCTTGCACTCAGCTTCCTGTAATCAAGTTTTTCTGAGACAATTTCACCCATGAGACTTCGTGAGATGTGTGGGAACATTTCATGAAGGGTGTCAATCGTCACACGACGATCACTGCGAATTTTTTCATCAACTTGCTGCAGAAGCTCTTCTGAAACGAGAGACGGCCTCCCACTCCTTTCTTCGTCATGTGTGTCAGTGCGACCTTCTTTGAACGACCTAACCCACTTGTAAACATGCTGACGTGACATTACCTCAGGTCCATAAGTTTCCACAAGCTGACGATGGATCTCGGCCGCGGATTCGCGACGCAAAGTGAGGAACTTGATGACCGAACGAATCTCGCATCGGCGGTAGGTGGAGCAAACGGCCTCAGCAGAGGTTGACGAACTCGCTTGCTGTGACGACATTTCACAACTGACTGACGCGGTCCCGGGCTTATTTTGACCGTTAGGAACCCCCCTACACGCAGGTATGCCAACCTTCGAAAAAAAAAATTCCCTGCACCCTCCAGGGCACTTGTAACCTTTTTTTCTGGATATCCCTCGTATATTCGATTTTCCTGCCATCATGAATTTAATAGCTGAGCATAGTAATGTGGTCATTTTTTCCCATCAAAAGCATTGCTGCCCTCACCGGAATAAGGCATTGGATACTGAATTGAAACTGAAATTTTGATCGTAAAGTCACACTAATTCATGGGGAAATTATTGTTTTTCCTACTTATGCATTTACACCGAACGTACAATAATAAAAACCAACATAGCAAGTAATAACGGCTAAAATATTTTTGTCATACAAAAACTAAAACTTTCCAGTCCCTTGTATAGAGATGTAATCAAATAATACATATTTTATTAGCATATGACTCACCGCCTGGCTACCTTGATTCCGCGCCATTAGCCAAAACGAATCTATGAGAGTGTCCAAAATCAGGAACAGGTGGTTACATCAGTGCTAATGTAGGCGTGCAAGTTTTCCTCACTCCTCATAGTCGTTGAGAGTGGTGTACATATACTCAACGACTAACATTACATTGGAAGACGTTGAAAATCACATTCGCTGATGGAATAGGAATAAATATATTTCAAACATATCAATCGAGGACTTGAAAAGCCAGGAATATACTATACCTGCATAGATGCTGGTAATGGAATAGGCTGTGCTTTTAGAGGTGATTGCTGATTCCTGAATAGCAAAGTGGAACAGAAAAACAAGGATAGGAATGTTATAAAGATTTTACATGTTAACCCTTTCATGTGGTGATACGTTGGGGAATATTTGCGAGACTCACCCAATCGCACCGTGCTGGTTCCCATACTGAGGTGGAATTTGAAACATATAATGAGAATATGGGTATCCGTGTAAGGAACCAGAAGCAAGTGGCATTTGAGCAGAGAAGGTCTCCTGGAATCGGGTCATCTGATTGCTCCCTGGATTTCGCAGGAAAAATGGATTATTCCCTGGAATGGGCATCCGATGGCTTGGAAATGCAGGTGAAGGAAATTGCATTCCATGTTGATGGAAAGGGGTTCTATCCTGTAGCATGAGCTGGAAAAGAATGTCGGGATGCCTAATCAGTATTTGGTGCTTTTATACAGTTTGCATGCGACAACAATTGAATGAGAGGGAATTCATGGAAAACCTGGGGGTATGCTTGTGGTGTTACCCTGCCTCCCATAAATGATGGTGCATTTTGATGGTGTTGGCCAGTTCTTGAAGGGATTTCCCTATCGTTCTGCATTCTCTTTGGACTTTAATCGCCCCGTGTCAAGCTTTCAGAATACGCTACGGAATTTCTTCCTGGACATGCCCATGCAAGAAGGGACTATGTAGGTATTCGTCATGCGAAATGGTTCCCTGAAAATACACATTTTGTGGAGTGAGATGAAAGGAGAAAAGCTAGTTTTGGGAAGAGGACCATGTAACTACAGAGAAATAGGGTAATGGTAGCATATTATCTGAAATGGCAGATGGTCTGACCTGGGTTCCACGAGGTCCTTTTAGGGTTTTCATGAAAAATAAAGAACTTTAAATGTCTATGAAATTAGATTGCCTCAATAAATGGGTATTACTGAATATCATGCGCATTCATGTTATGATACCTAATCGAAACTGTCGGACATGAAATGATTGTACTTACCACAAATGGGTAACAACATTCATTATTTACATACACTGTACGAGCATTCCTTAGAATTTGAATAGTAAAATGTCCATTGGTTGTCTGAACTTTTTTAAGTGTCTCCATTTCTACACAATCACCTGAAGCGGGAATGGAAACTGCCATCTGCATGCTAACTGAGGAATTCACTGTTTAAAGGGCCATTTACAGCAACACCTATTGAATATGCGAATGACTTGCCTTAGAAAATGTGTTATGCGAATGACTTGCCTTAGAAAACAGGTCTTGCCTCTTTTCAATCAGTTATTAAATGAAGCATGATTTTCGCCGTTTCTTCGAGAGAAAAATCATCTCCAAGATCGAATAATTTAAGTGGGTTGAAGTTTCTAAACGCACTAGAAAACTCAAATGGGTGGAACCCAAAAGTGCCTCCAAAATGCCATTCATGTTTTCAACCAGCAAGTATATATTTCCTGAAAATTAATGTTCTAAGAAAAAATAGTCTCAAATCTATAATATGGGTTTGGAGTTGAAAACGTTGTAATAGGTGAAAATCTCTGGGATTGACCCAATATTTTAATGAAATAAGTACGATTCAAGTACGGTACATTGGGCGGGTAGGATGCATGTAATTATCTGGTAGCATGAAAGTGTTCCACGTGCCATGTCATTCCAAATCTTTTTAGAATCGTGTAGTTTGCATTGGTATTTTACATTAAGTTTGATAAATAACTAGAGACACGTCTCATAACCACACACACAGCAATTTCCATGCCAGTGAGCAAGGTCTGCATTGATTTATCTAGTTTTGCTTTAAAAGAAGTCGCTTACTAATTCAAACATGGACAAACTGGAATATCGAGCCATTGTCGAATTTCCACGAAAGTTGGTCAAACACCCACACTAATCTATGAGCGATTGTACGTCGTGCACCAAGGTGCTGCTCCTTCAAAAACAACGGTTGCCAACTGGGCTTGTGAGTACAGGAATGGGCGAGATTCACTTGGAAGGTCTGGTGCATCACCAATTGCAGTCATTGAAACAACGGCTGCTGTGGAGATGATATTTATGGGGGATCGACGGGTGTCTGTGGCGAAGGTAGCAAAGCTCATGGGCATCTCTTCCTCATCTGCACATCGAATTCTCCATGAACATTTGAATATGAATAAAGTCAGCACCAAATGAATCCCACGAATTTTGACTCCAGACATGCGCCATACTCGAATCACTCGCCTCAAGGAGTTGCTACAGCTGCGTGATGAAGATTCACCAGGGTTCTTTGCTCGCATTTCCACCGCCAATGAGAGTTAGATCCACCACTATGATCCTGAAAGCCAGGCTAAAGCTAAACAGTTTTATTTATTTATTTACCGAATGTCTATGCGAACGAAGCATTGTCAGGAATTGAAGTGGGATGGTTGGTGGATGGGGCGAGGGTATGCTTGTTTAACCACGTGATGGCATCAGCACCAGCTGCGTGCAGAGTGCGTAGGCCACCATGGAGGCAAGTCATTGGGCAGTCGTTGACTATGTGCGACATTATTTGCGGCTCATCGCATTCGCACAGTGGGCTATCGAGCAGTCTCCATCGGTGGTTATTAGCCGCAAATTTTTCGCCCGTGACTTGTCTGGAAGCGATTTAGAAGGGTTCGCAGTTTACGTGGAAACTGTGAACCCTTCTAACGGTGGACCCAGACGGGAGCGCAGTATTCCGCAGCTGAACTCTGCATGGCCGTAGTTCGCAGGGTATGTGCTTCTGCTCCCCATGTCGAGCCAATTAGCTTACTGAGAAGGTTGTTCCGAGTTTTCACTTTAGAGGCTATCTTTTCCAGGTGTTGTCGGAATGTCAATGTACGATCAAGGGTCACACCGAGATACACAGGATTTGTATCGTGTCACAGTTGTTGGCCATTTAAGCTCTCAACGAGTTCGCGTCTGGCGGATGCATGGTGGAGGTGGAACACGCTGGACACCGTCTTGGTCGTACTTGGTTGTAGTCGCCATTGTCGGCAGTAGTTTGCAACAGAAGCCATGTCTTTGTTCAAGGTAACTTCTAGGTTGGAGAAGTTGTGCGATTGGAATCCAAGACAGATGTCGTCCGCAAAGATGAACTTGCGTGATTTCGTCGGTCGGTCTTCATTGGTAAATATGTTGAAGAGAGTAGGGGCGAAACAGAGCCTTGGGGTAAACCGTTGCGTTGCAGCTCCATGAACTGACGCGGTTCCCCATGCAAACTCTGAATCTTAGCTCTGAAACTCTGAAGCTATACAATGGAAGCACCCAAACAGTCCCACTCCCAAGTGTCCTCTCCAATCACGATCGGGTGGCTAAATCATAATGACTATCTTTTGGGATGAAAATGGTGTGTTGCTGCTGGACTTCCTGCCACACAAAGATACAGTCACTGGCATATATTACAGCCATCTCATCATCAACTTGCATGCCGCCATTAAAGAAAAACGCCTGGGAAAATTTACTCATGGCGTGCTGTTACTCCACGATATCACTCCGGTTCAGAAGTCCAATGTTGTCTAGCGAACCACCCAAGATAGCCAATTCGAAGAACTGAGCCACATACCCTATTGTCCAGATTTGGCACCCAGTGATTATTTCATGTTCTCACATCTCAAGAAAAATCTTCGTGGAAACCGCTTTGAGAGTGATGATGTGTTGGTGTCTGCTGTGAGAAAGTCCAAAAGCTTCCGCATTTTACAAATTTTAACGTCGACAGTCTGAGAGACCGCTAATTGCGAGTGATTGATATTCATGGCCAAAACATTGAATGGCAATGCTTACTTTGTCTCCTTCCTGTACAGTGTGCCCGGGCCTAAGAACTTCGGGAATGACCTGGAACATGCTTAGAGCGGATTTCTCGGATTTTCTGAAAAGTGATGTTATTACTCGCATGCAAGATAATCCACACAAGATTCCGAAGGAAAAGAACGCCCTATGAAGTACTAGTTACAAGTGACCCCGCTTATTGTGATCAGTGATTATCATCCGGATGCAGCGATCAGCTCTCGGACATCCAAAACGAATATTTTTCTTCTTGCTATTTTTTCTCATGCTACTGTCGCTTTCGCAAGATGAGACAAATAATAACTTGGTTTCACTGCAGTGCACCGTGTCTCACTTTTTCCTAAAATGTGGGTCTCGCTCTCTCAGATATCGAAATATCTCAATCCCAATCGCCCGTGCTTGAGCTGGCGTCACTGTACTTCCTTTTTATTTGGTATTCTAATACGTACTATGGGAAATACGGTCAATCCATGACATATCACCTAATGGAATATGAATTTACCTGGGCACCATCTCAGAATTCCATGACTATTGGTATGAGTTTTTCTTTTAGGAGATGTGATATATTTTCTTCTTTTTTTCTCACTTTGACCACTTCTTCAAAAGATACGCGTTCATGAAATTTCAGAGGTGGAGTTGGACACCCCTTGGAAATTTCTTCTTTCAATTAGTAAGGTGTCCTTCGAAAGGGAAAACTTAGAAGATATCAAATATACGAGTGTGATTCAATTGAAAACAATACTTTCATTATAACTCCCGTGTAATGCAGATGTTGTGGATGTTTTCTTGGTGACAATGAGACACGGTCCCATGTAACGCATGCACACAGGGAGAGGAACCGCAACACGCGCATGCGCATCACGTGACGTTTCTAAAATGGCGGTACGTATCGATTCATGCACATTCTTACCCATATATATTTCTGACCCATCCTTGTATGATGCTCTCAAGAAGAGCATTACAAACTGTTAGTTCTAGAGAGCAAAGTTTCGGTTGGATATGGTGAACCAATTTTTGCTTCCAAGGGTGAAATATAGTCTTTCCAGAATGGCTAAGAATGAGTTATAATCTCTGGGAAGCATAAAACATTCAGAAACCATTTCCTTCTAGCGTGACAATTCTGTTGAAGTCAATCACGCCTCTCCCCTCGGCCTCGCATTGGGAAAGCAATGGACAGGCAATGATGGGAAGCTAGCCCGAGAAGATAAGTGAGAGGCCAAGTGAGTCAGGAAGCAGGGAGAGAGATAATGCGCCCTTGTATATGTATTCGAAAGCCCTGTGTTATTAGGGAGGTGCCTTGACAGTTAACTTCGAATGGAGTCCACAATGAATAGGTGTCAAATACTTTAATTTCCCAAGCCTGCTCCAATCTCTTCCAAAGTAATCATGCCAAGGTCTGGAATACATTTGGCTTACAGGACGTGTGGAAAACACAAGGATGAATTCAAAATATTGTGAAGCCGCCTGATGATTCCAATCCATTACTCCTTCAAATCATTATTCGCTCCTCTCTTTTCTTTACATCTTTCAGGGCGAGGAAGGAAAAGGGAGGGGGAGGGGAAAACATAAATGATTTCGATACGGAAACTACACCGAGATTAATACGTTTTCTATCAATCCTTTTCCGGCTTAAGCGTTTCTTTCACAAATGCACCGACGTTAAAAGCATTTGTCACTACGAAAGTGTTCACCCCGTGGCTGGTCCAGCTAAGCCCCAACGGCTTCTCGAAGTGTTTTACAAAAATATTGAGAAACCTGTGCATATTCACGTAGGGATAGCGAGATATAATCAATACGCAAGTACAATTAGCATGTGCAGGGAAGGTTTAATCAATACGTGCTAGTTTCTGGGATGTGATCCATATGGAATGCCAGGAATTACCTTTTGAAAAATATATTGAACGCAGTCTGTGCACAGCACAAAGAGGGGATGCACTTGTCGCACCATTGAAAGGGAAGCTTACATGTTCCAGGCGCAGACTGCTTATCTTATCTTGAAGTAATGGCTGGAGGGAGAGCAGCTCTCCAATACGCGTCGTACCTGACCTCTTTTTCCCAGATGGTCGCATTATGTAGTGAACCTTGACAACAAGAGTGGCAACGTTCTACAGGCGCAAATCATTATACTAGTAATTACTCTAAAGAAAAAAGGGCTAACACTTACCAGCCTTTCAATGAAGATATGACGTTCATTAAATAAGGGATTGTGCAGGGGATTGTGCACTTCGCCGCCATCCTGTCAGAAGCGTTTTAGTAGATGACGAACCAACACTTTCAAGTAAGAATACCTTTTTAATAGTTCTTGTGATGTTGGTATATTGTTTCCGGAGTTGTGTCTCCTTTGAGCTTCAGATCCTCTTATTTTTGTTTTGAATTGACAGTTATGAGTTCTCATGGTTTTTCATATATTGACATGCAACTTAAACATTGTTCAATTTCCACCAATATATCACGATATCGTGCATCCTTGGTTTTTGCAGAGGCGAGTGAAAATATCCCCACATCATGTATCAGGTAGCCCCAAAAATCACGTTCTCTTTAAGACCTCATGAACGGAACTGTCAGAATGTTTGATTTGTCCATTTCACGTACAAGGTAGAAAACGCTCCAAAATGTGCTTTTGTAAAGTATCGAAATTGGTTTGGCTAAAAATGAATAGTTAAAATTCGATGGTTTCATTACTATTTTCCGAGGATGGGGAGGTCGCAGTTTTAGAAGTTATTTTATCTTATTTGTAGCTGGAAAACATGTTTCTTATGGAATCATTCACATTGCAATATTCATAATCGTTTATAGTCTTCATGTCATGTCTCTCAAAGGATGTTTCGCTGCATTAATTGGGCGATTTTAGATGAAAGAGGCGAAAGATGCTACTCAGAGCAGAGACCATGATTTGATAGGAAACTCAAACTAATCTCTTCCCTTTACAGTATTCGTTGGATCAAAAAAAAATCAGGAAAATGGTGCTTAAAAAAGAGCCTTGATGTGTTTTAGCGGAAAAAAAAACTTATTTTTTTGAATGGAGACTCAGGGAAATCCATGCCAATCAATTTCAACCTTATACGTTTCCCTTTTTGAATTAGCGTATTATGGCGTATGGTCTATATATATCAGGAAAGTATAATTTTTTTCTTTACACAGCAATCTATCAGGTACTTATTTGTCAAGTTTTTTTTAATTTTATGACCCCTCTGTTTTGTTGGATCAGAAAATTCGTGAAAATACGCCTTTTGCAAAGCATGTGCCCTGAGCCGTTTTAACCGAAACGTACCATTTCTTTTATTATCTAAATCCATCCTCAGTAAACTACATGCCCACAACGTTTCCATATTATAGGTTTGCCCTTTTTGCTGTTGAAATGATATGTTTGGAACAGCCGTCTCACAGTAACGCTATGCCCGGAGGGGATGCACCATGAAAGCTGAATACTCCCTCAACTCAGTAATATCATGTCACTTATACGAGTGCCAAGTTTCACCTTTCCATTTCTGTCTAATTCGCCACGACAATTTTTTTCTGAAACATCGCACCTCGGAAAAATTCCCCCAGGGATGTATTGAGGCTTAACATTTTTCTTTCACTCCTTGTCTCAGGAGTCACATTCATGCAAAGCTTCAGCTTTTCATGTTCATCAGTTTAACTGATGCAAAGAAATCATATTGAAACATCTTCCTTTGAAATTTGTTCGCCCAGGGCATTTACGTCCAAAGTCTGAAGTTTTCTACAGCACCCCAATAGGTAGTTATGTATCAAGTTTCATCTTTCCACATCAGCTCAATATGCCAGGACAAAAGAAATACTTGAAAGCGTCAGTTCACAAAAATATGCTCCTAGGTCATGGATCTAAAAATTTGCATTTTTCCTGAACTAATCGTCTCGGTAGGCACGTCCATGCCAAGTTTCAGCTTTCCATGTCTCTCCGTTATACTCAATAAAAAATAATGTTATGGTGGGGGAATAAGTAACGGGACATGGAAGGCAAAAAAAGCCAGAAGAAAGCCATCGAATGGGCGGGAATTGAACCCGGACTTTCTGATTGCAATTCAGATATGCTATCTACTACACCACCGAAGGCAGCACATATGGTTAACTCTGTGAATGCCATCCTCATCTAGCACAAAATATATTTCAGAAAAACTTTTCCCATAAAATATGTACCCCCAGGGCATGTATCTCCGAAGTCGGTTTTTTTTAAACTCTGTATCGCAACATGTACATGTGTATCAAGTTTCAAATTTTTAACCCTTCTAGAACATGGTTAGAATTAGCGTCAGTCAGTCAGTGAGTCAGTCACGATCGTGTATATAGTATTAGGTGTCATACTTGCCCGTCCATCATGCATTCAAATAATAACTGATGAGCAGATTCAATTAAAACTTGAGAATTCAATGAGCAATTGTGGCATTTCTTTGCATAATTGCTTTAAAAATACTTATAATATGGGTAATATTCTCTTCATAGAGGCCCTTGGACCAGCGTGACAGCATAATCCATGCAATTGTCTTTCATTGAGACCAATGCACTAGGAAATGACTTTTTTCCATCTGCGATTAATCATCCCTTGTAGAATTCACTCAGTATGTCTACACAAATAATATGGCCTCAATAATTATTCCAAGATACTCAAATTTATCCAAAGACGCTACATACAAAGCATATTTTTCTAAATATTCATTTTGTTGATTATTGGTATCATACTAGGAGAAAGTAAAGGGAAGTGAAGGTGTGCCTCTTTCCCGTCCCGAGGGTTTAAATCCATGGTTAGTGTTGATAAGTACCACGATTTTAATTTGACAAGACCCCGCTAGTTATGATCCTGATTGAGGTCAATAATTTCATTTTTTCGCCACAGGATGGGTTTCCGTGGATTTGGAATGCTGCTAGTAAGAATGTTCAACGTCTCTGATGATATGGGTTCCAAGCCAATTGTCCGATTCCCCATTTTGTTTGATGGCGTGCGCATGTCTAGAAGAGGGTGGGTTTTCAGCCAATTGACCAGTTTCCCATCCTGTCAACGTAAATTGATTATTTTGTTTGTGCGTGTGTGTGAGACAGCTCCATAGGCCAAACGGTTAGATATATGAACTTGGGGATTTGACAGTACTCTTCCTTACCATCCGAGAATGTGCTTTTCTTAATGAAATTTGCAAATCGGCCATAAGAAAAGGAGGTGAGGCAATTTTCATTGGAAATCGGCGATTAGCTCTCGTCTCTCCATCTTTCGATTAACTTGGAAACGAGAGTTGCCATGGGTCTCAAAAGGGAACGCTTGCATCGCTCTCTACAGTGCCTCCCGCCTGCTGCCGTGAATCCTGGAATTTCCATGGTGATGAGGAAATATGGGGCGATTCCTCTGCTCGTCGCCACATGCGTTCACACTGGCTTTCGTAAAAGAAATCCATCACCCGAATTTCCTCCTTTGTTTCCTTGACTCTAATGGTAGATTTGAGGAATAGCACGAATAACGCTAGGAGGTTGGCGAAAGTGAGTGTTTTTTTCAAGGGTTGGATCTTTTTCCCTTATCGCAGTCGCATTGGTAGATGGGAAAAAAATGCAGGTGTTTTGTTTGGGAGCCAGGATCTTGCAAAAAAAAACAAGAATACTGTTATTTGCTGATCGCCGCTGTGCTGTGTGTTGCATCCTCTTTTATTTTCATAAGTAGTAGATAGCCCGTGCTAAAGCGCAGAAGTATTTAAAGGCTATGAATGCACATATGGCCATGGGAGGCGGTCACCACACTCCCGCCCCTGCCCCCTGGCTGGCCACTTGAGAAGACGCGGCGAAGGCACCCCTAACTTCTTGGTCTGCCTCTGCGCTTCGTTAATTGTCTGTTTCTTCTCGTCCTCTAATATCATCCGAACTCTTCCCCCATCCCTCGAGCTATTACGTTCTCGAGAATAGGTCCGATAACTACAACGTCCAGAAAAAAAATGCAAGCCCGAGAGAGGGAGACGTGCACCCAGAGGCATGCAGAAGACTCTAATGGGAGAGTACACACGATCGCGCTGAGCACACGCGTTTTTCATGTGTGGGTGCGCATGCCCCGAACCACCGACCACGACCACCACCACGGACTACAGTATACTTTATTATGTAGATGACATTGCCCAAGTAGCGTATAAACGCTTTCGAGGACGTTCAACATGTCATCAAAGAAGCCCTTGGACATCCAGTGTACCAGAATGAGCACCATTTTGACACTCAGTTAAGTTGCCTATTTGAACCTTCTGCATTTGAAGGACATTCGACAAACGTTTATGAACATTTTCTCAAACTCATCATAGGAATCCATCTAACATCGGCTGAAAGAAAAAAGGGCCGCACAAAATAGATTGCGCCAAAGTAGTCGCAATAACCGGTCAATTCCGGATACAGCTTGAATTAGTCTGCAGTACTTTGCACAATGTAGCCGATCTTTCTCCACATAAACCAGAGCGGAAGATACACAAGTTCTTGAACAAATCCGTCATTGGAGATAACCCTATTCAAGGAGTCTCCAAAGAACTCAGGCTCGAACGATAGAGAGAGAATGGTTCAATCTCCAAGGTGACTTCATTTAAAATAATTTCAGCATTCATGATCTCTCATTAAAAAAACGGTTTCGGTGGAGGGAATGTCTTACTCCTGAACGCAGATGGCATGAAAAAGTATTTGGTGAGACTGAATTTCCACACTCTTCTCAACCAGACAATCCCAGGCAATGTAAGATAGTACCATCGATTCTTCTAATCGGCCACATTATTGTTTTCAACTCCAGCCACGTGAGTAGGACTCTATTAGACCGAATGCAAATTGAGTAGATAAAACAACATATCAAAAACGTTAATTGCATATCGGATGAATCATAAAAATTAAACATGTCGTGAATACTTTCCATGGAAATATTCAATTCGTCAGTTCAGTGAACACTTAAATTGAACTGTTTTTCTTTGCTTTACATTTTTAACATTTGGGCAGTCAATAGAACGTTCCCAAGGACGTTAATGAAACGAAGGAAATGAGTTGAGTGAAACGTTCATTGAACACGTTCGGGTGCTATAAGGGCGGTAGTCTCTGAACATCATGTTGAATCCTTCAACAACAAAACATTTCGTTTCCTCCGGTTTGCAGCAGGTTTACCTGCCGCTGGTTAACTTTAAGAGGATTCGGCCTACCAAAAATTAAAGAACCCTCAACCTCGAACACGTGTTATCGAAATGGGTGAAAACACCTCTTAATATCACTAAATATCTTGAATCTTGAATCTTGAATTATATATTATACTAGCGAGTTTGCTTGCCCTTCGGGTAAACAAAGTCGCTATGGCCGCGCCTTCTGCGCTTCATTACCTTGCATAGTGATTAATTCATTTATTCTTTGCGAATTAGCAAACACTTATTTAAAGTATGTCCCCATTGAAATACGTTACATATGGGGACGAAAGCCTTCCTTTCTTTAAAATCAAAATCATTACTTGTATTATTTCTGGTGTGCCTAACTTGAAATATTTGCATGCGTCCCTTTTCGTAAGGGTGGAGAATACATTTTGCAATACTTCCCTCTTATAATCTACGCTAATGGGGCAGATTTCAAAAGTAGGATTTTTTCCTGTACTCAGCCATCAAATAGATACTTCTGAGTGAATTTTAAATTTTCTGTCTATGTTTCTTTGGATCAAAAAGTAATTCAGGAAAATGGAACCTTAAAAAAGTGCCCTGATGGGTTTTAACAAAATATTTTTTTCTACTAAAATGTTGTCTCAGGGAATTCCATTCCTTCCAGTTTCAGCCTCGTACGTTTCTCCTTTTTACTGACGGAAAAAAATATGCTTGTGAAAGGCGACCCACACGAAAGCTGTGCTTTGAAGAGACGCACAGCAACAGTTGAAATTTTCCTTAAAAATTCATCACGTCCGTTATGAGCACACCAGCTGCTACTTTTATATTTTTGCCCGATTCGCTAGGACAATAAAAATTCTTTGAAAACATAACGTCCCCAAGAAATATCCCCCCAATATTCCAATGTTTTTAAAATTTGACATTTTTCCTGAGCTCAGTGCGTCAGCAGTCATGTTCTTCCCAGGTTTCAGCTTTCCATGTGTCTCCATTTGATTGAAGCAAAGAAAACTATTTGGGAATTTGTTCCCCGAAAAGGTGTGCCCCTATGGCATGTATCACCAAAGTAGAATTTTTCCAGAACTCAGCATGCGAATAGCGACTTATGTCAATCAGTCAGCTACTCACGATACTTTATCTGATATAAATAGACGATCGTGACTTATTGACTGGCTGACTGACTGACTGACGTAAATTCTAACCATGTTCTGGAAAGGCTAGAAGTCTAGAACTTGGTACACATGTACATTTAGGGATGAATAGTTCATAAAAAAATCCGACTTTGGAGGTAGATGCCCTGGGGGTACAAATTTTGGGGGAAACGTTTTTCTTCAATTTATTTTGTGCCAGATAAAAAAGGCATTCAGACCGTCACCTGGATATCCAGGGTTCGGTGGTGTAGTAGCAGCACATCTGAGTGGCAATTAGGAGGTCTGAGTTCTATTTCCGGCTATTCCTTGGCTTTCTTTTGGGTTTTTTTGCCTTCCATGTCCCGTTACTCATTCCTCTCCATAACATTATTTTTGCTTGAGTAAAACGGAGAAGCATGGAAAGCTGAAACTTGGCATGGACGTGCCTGGCGAGTCGATGAGTTCAGGAAAAATGCAAAATTTCAGATCGATGCCCTGGGGGATATTTTTTGTGGCCGACGTCTTCAATTTTTTTTCCCTGGCGTATTAAGGTAGTGTGTAAAGATGAAATTCATTGCATTACTACCTATTGGGATGCTGCAGAGAAATTTAGACTTTGTAAGCAAATCCTCTGGGGGCAAAAATTTCAAAGGGAGATATTTTCATATAATTTTTTTGCATTAGTTAAACATATGAACATGGAAAGCTGAAACTTAGCATGAATTTGGCTACCAAGAAAAGTAGTTAAATAAAAATTTTCAGTCTCGATACATCCCCTGGGGGAATTTTTACTTAGTGCAATGTTATGAATAAAAAATTTCGTGGGGAATTGGACAGAAATGGAAAGGTGAAACTTGGCACATGTATAAGTGACATAATATTACTGAGCTGAGGGAGTATTCAGCTTTCATGGTGCATTTCCTCTTGGCATAGATTATGGTTAGGTTGGCTATTCTAAACATGTTTTTTTCACCAGTGAAAAGGGCAAACGTATAATATTGAAACGTTTTGGGCATGTAGTTCACTGAGGATGGATTTCGGTAGAAAAAAAATGGTACGTTTCAATTAAAACGGCTCAGGGCACATGTTTCGCAAAAGGCGCATTTCCACAAATTTTCTGAACTAGCAATACAGAGGGCGCATGAAAGTTAAAAAAAACTAGGCAAATAAGAACCTGATAGATTGCTGCGTAAAAGAAAAATTATATTTTCATCATATATTGGCGATCGTGAGTAGCTGAATGACTGATCTAAGTCGCTATTCGCATGCTGAGTTTAGGAAAAGTCCTACTTTGGTGATGCATGCCATAGGGGCACACCTTTCGGGGAACGTATTTTCAAATAGTTCTTTATCTTTGCTTTGTTATCTTTGTTTCAATCCAATGGAGACACATGGAAAGCTGAAACTTGGCAAGAACGTGACCATTGACCCACTGAGCTCAAATGTCAAGCGTCAAATTTCCAAAATCGTTTTGGGGTTCATATTTCTTGATGACGTAACGTTTTAAAATAATTTTTCATATCCAACCGAATCCGGCAGAAATAGAAAAGTAGCTGGTGCACGCATAACGGATGTGATGTTGATTTAAGAAAAATATAATTCTTTTTGCGTCTCCTCAGAGCACAGCTATTGGGCGGGTCGCTTTTAAAATTCTATTTTTTTCTGCCAGGAAATGGGGAAACGTATATGGGTATATACTGGGTTGCATGGAGTTCCCTGAGTCTAAATTTCAAAAGAAAAAAAATATTCGTTAAAACCCATTTGGGGCACTTTTTTCAGTCCAATTTTCCTGAGTTTTTTTTTGTTGCAACGAAGCAGACACAGAACATATAACCTTCCCTCAGAAGTACCTGTTTAATGGCTGAGTACAGGAAAAATCCTACTTTTGAAATATGTCTCCTTAGCGTAGATTACTGGAGGGAAGTCTTTCAAAATGTATTATCCACCCTAGTACTAAAAGGGTCATAATAAAAGGTTTCAAGTTAGGCACACATAGAATCATAGAAGTAATGATTTTGATAAAAATCAAGAATTTCGCCCCCATATGTCACGTATTTCAATGGGGACGTACTTTAAATGTGCTCCCCATTTCGCAAAATATGAATGAATTAATCACTATCCAAGGTAATTAAGCGCCGAAGCCGGGACCATAGGGAGTTTGTTTGCCCGAAATGCAAAAAAACCCTCTAGTATATAATAAAAGTAGGATTTTTTCTTTACTCAGCCATCCATCAGGTTCTTCTTTGGCAAGTTTAAACTTTCTAGCGCTCTCTGTATTGCTGGATCGAGAAAATGCGCATTTTGCAATACATTTGCCATCAGGCGCTTTAACCGCAAAGTACTTTTTTTTCCTACCGAAATCAATTTTCAGAGAACTACATATCCACAAAGTTTCAACCTTATACGTTTAGATTCCTGTGAATCGCATATTAGAATCGCGTATTAGATTCTGATGAATCGCATTTACAGTTTACATTTACAGTTATCTGTGATGAAGTGCGTCAGTATCCAATAAAACAAGTTTCCATTAAGGTTTAAATATTTCAATTAGGCATATAGTACCTGTTTGATTCTTATTTGGCCGACTCAGGCTTTTGTCCTACCTTCCTGCCAAAAACATGATTTGGTCCATGTGAATTATCATGGATACCATCTCCATTCCTTCTATAGAAATGTCCGCTTGGCAAAGAGGGAAATTACTCATTAATCCCATAGATACTACTTGAGAATGGCTGTGTCAATGCGCTTGAGGGCGACAATCTTGAAATTTTTTTTTCAGTTGACCCAAAATCCAACCTGTTCTAATAATAGGGACAAGTATCCAATAGACCAATGGGAATCTGTGCCGTTTGGCATCTATTTCTTTCGATCTGGAGAATGGCAGTGCGCATGCTCCAGGCCAAAGGGAATTGGTGCCAAATGGCAGGCATTCCCTTTGGTCGATATTTAAATGTTGGGGATTACTCTCTTGCTTTCTTCATCGGTAAGACTATTCCAGAATGATGGATCCATTTTATAGGCCGAGTCCTTCCTACTCCATTTGTTGGAGTTCAGACAAACACAGGTATAATCTTTTAAGAGCACATATATAACAATTTATTGTCTGAGATCGTACAAACAAAATGAATTCTTCAAACCAACAACTTGGGAAACCTGAAAGCATTATTTACTGGAAAAGTGAGGAACACCGAACTTCAATTAAAATCATCGAGTACTCAATACTGAGGCTCATTAAAGCATTCCATGCAGGAAACAGGACTTTCACTACGAACTCAAACTCAATGTAAGGTACTATACTATATGATGCATACAGAATGAAGAACAAAAAATGTATGAGTCACACTGCAATATCTTGAAACAAGTTCAAAATGTTCCATAAGTCTTCGACATATTGCATGTTCAGATGAGATGTGATGCACGATGTTCACCACCTTCCACATTTTCCAGGAATAAGTTTAAAGCTGGGTGTAGGCAAGTTCCACCTTCCATCTCCATGAAATCATCATCTGCCAGATGAGGGATAGATAGGAATTATACATCATTTCTTAATTTTAGATGGCACTTAAAGGCATTCACTCAGTCATCTCCTACATGACATACAGAACTGACCTGGAAGAGGCTATTCTTCATGTTCATGGGACAGCACGATATGGTGAATGCATCCCTGCTGAGAAGTATTGGAAGAGAGTCCTTATGCATCCTCTTCTGATCTCCGAAGGGGCAGGAATTCCTGGAGGTGAGAAAAGACAAAGCCATGATCCAATGCTTCAGTTAAGTTTGGTAGGGGGGTTTAATACATGACTGACTAAGAATTAGATTCATCTACATCCTGGAGAAAATTGCTAACAGAATCCTTCCTTCCTTCCTTGGGAGCCTCTTCACTGTCCTTCCTTGTGCATTAGCAGATATTTCCTGGAAGGAAGGAAAAACAGAATGCACAAAAAAAGAAATAATCATTGACAGTGTTTCCTCGATTCTTATTTTTATTACAGTTACTTATTCAAGAATGCAACTCAATGAAGCAATCTCTATGAACAAAACGTTAGTTTTGCTTCTTTAAAAGTTTCCCAAAGTACAAATTATCAATATTATTAACAAGAGAAAATGTAATACTTCACGTAACTGACCATGAAAAATTTAAATCTATACTTCCTCTGAGATGCGGTCTTGTTGGATCGTCATCCGGTCATCTGTTTCTTGATAGAGCCGCTTCAGTTCTGCAGCTGTTTCACTCGTCAGTCACTGACTTTTCTCAGTGAGTGTAAACCCCCATAATAGTGCGAGCATTCCTAGCTGGAGATCTTCAGTCCCACTAAATGCCCCCTGCCTGCGGCTTCCCACCGAACCGATGATAGGCTGTTGAAATAAACACAGTACAATAGAGAGAATGATATACAGACAGTTGCACTGTTGCCTCATTAGGCATTGTATGATTTTTTCTCCTTTTCTTGCAAAAAACATCTATCTCAAGCCCATATACAGCTTTAAGCACAACTTTTGACTTGGGATCATGGCATTAATAGTGAAAGAAGAGAAGCCATAGACTTTGGCACTTCTAATACTCCAATAAAAATGTTCCTCAATACTTCCACATTACCATGGATATGGCCATGCAGATAATGAAGACAATATGTGCTTCTATACTTGGATTTTATGTATATAAACATATTTTACCTGCTCCAGAGGTCTGAGCAACTGGTTCTCCATGCCCCTTAGGAAGTTCAGCATGGTTGGAGTCATTCCTGGTGTGGTCAATGTCCTTTTGTGTTCCACGAGAGTCCAGATGTACGGAGTGGCTTCCTGAAACAAATACACAAATCAACTTTTAGCAAGCTGATACTTCTTCAAATGATGCATAGGCATACTTCAGGACTTGAAAACTTCACCAGTTCAAGAGTATCGAGGGAGAACATCTTCCATGATTCGATCTTATCCTCTGGCATTCTTGGAAAGTAATGAGGTATTGAGCTTTTCACTTTTTTCAACCCTGCCCTTTCCCAGTCAGGATGTACCAGGGACGTAAATGTGTGAACAGGTGGAGTTGTCTGAGGACAAGACAGAACACATATTATTAGACCACCTACTAATGCAGCAACAAATCAAAGATTCTTTCCTCTGAAGAACCTGCTAGTATTCCAGTTTGAGCGTGAGCTGATTTCACCTTTAAGGTTTCTTTGTCAGTTTCAGAGTATTTACAGGGTTATGCAGAGCAAATAAAATTGAAATGTCATTTTTGAGTCAAAACTTATTCGATACCTCTGCAGGATTCTTTAATAGGAAATCTTGTAAGAAATCTAGGTAACCATAGCCCAAAGCAACCAATGGCATAGTTTGGATTCATGGTAAACATCTCAACATGAATGATGCTGCTTAACATGGAATGTTTTGCTATGGATTGGGTTAAAGCTATTGAGAGGTTATGAAAGTAATGATATAATGATAGACTTTGTATTCCAACTTTCTAATTAGGATGAATTCAATAAGGCCTTCACCTCCTGACTAAACCAAAAAATGACAATGCTTTTGTAACAAACCTTCAGGACCAAGTACCCTAAATCTGGGCGAAGGGCTTCTCTGTCATACTGCTTATCCTCTTCATTTGGGCACCAATTGGCCATAGCATGCTTGCGAACATGCAGTTGGTTAACTCCAAGGATCTTTTGGAATCTGAATCCTAAAGGTATGCTGTGTCCCTTGAAATGCTGTGGAAAATGAGGCTGTACAGTATTGTTAAAATCATGAACCACAGTGACCTCCTCAGCATGAAGAGCATCTTGCCTTCCTCTCCTTTTGATCTCTCGCAGGCATGTCATCAGGTCTGTCATGAACAAAAAGAAACATCAATTACTAAATATATGTAACATATCTGAGCAAGAATTATATGAAAGACACATTGCAAGATCACATTTGGCTGCATTCAATGCCTACTTTGAACACTGAAAGCTTTGAATCTTGAAGCTCACCATCTACTGTGCAAGTGTCTCTGGTCCTCAGGTAGCTGTTAATGGAACTGAAGAGCTGATCTATGTCTTCATGGGTGTGACCAACTGGGTGGAAATTAAAAACCACCTTGGGGATGGAAAGGAAAACATGAATCACCTATTAACAGAGACCTGAAATCTTACTTGAACAGAGTTCCACTACATCTCAATTTAAATACTGTTGTGTGAAAATTTTACCCCAAAGGAAGATTTGCAAAGATAAACTTCCACTTTGAGTACCTGAGTAATTCTGTTGTGACCATGAAAGAGTTCTTGCAAGCAATTGCTGGAAATTCTCAGGGTTGGATCCTAACCAGCGTCTGCTGGATTCGTGAGTTCCACTATGCACAATGATTAGCAAATGTTCCCTGCATTATACATGATGGTACTAATATGCACCATACTTCGTTAACAAACTAGGAGTAGAGGACCTGCCTGCCCAGTTGAAATTATTGTCGCTGGTCGATTTGGAGTTTGGGTTGGATCCAAGGAGAAGCAGCCAGGACATTGATCGGGAGCAGGTCAGAGACCAGGAACAAGAACCTGAGACAGAGTAAGTTTTTCAATGTTAATCTCAACATGAATGTGCCAGTTAAAATTCACTAAAACATTATTTCTAATCTTCCCGTGTGGAAAGTTTGGGGACAACACATTAGGAGCCATTGATGAAGATATGATTGAAACTATAAGTCCAGATTTGCTTCAGACACTAGGTATGTTTTACATATCTTGGTAATTCGAGATTCCTTAGGAAGAGTAAATCAAAGAATGACCGTATCGCAATTACATTGCTTGCCAAGAGACTGCCCTAGCATTTAGATTCTAAGAATCAAGTTGCAGGTATTGCAAGAATAATAAGTGATTCCTTTGTGTATTTCCTGTGTTTCCATAGGCCAGTGACCTCCTAGGATATGAAAGAGTGGGATTGCAGGAGGCCTTACTCATGGAAAATTATGGAAGTTCAATTATTTTTTCAAAATGTTTCACTCATTTATGGTTTACAAGGATATTCTGTCATAGTGCTCTTCTCCTTAAGTGATCCAGTGACACCTCTCTAGCCGAGCGAGTATTCCGATTACTGGCGAGTTTGCTTGCCCAAAGTAAGTCCCATTGGAATACGTGACATATGGGGACGAAAGTCTTCATTTTCATCAAAATCATTACTTCTAATATTTCTAGTGTTCCTAACTTGAAATCTTTTCATGTGTTCCGTTTTGCAAGGGTGGAGAATACATTTTGCAATACTTCCCTCCTATAATCTACGCTCATGAGGCATATTTCAAAATTAGGATTATTCCCGTACTCAGCCATCAAACAGGTACTTCTGAGTGAATTTTAAATTTTCTGTTTCTGTTTCATTGCATCGAAAAATAATTGACGAAAATAGGACTTAAAAAAAAGTGTCCTGATTTTTTTAACGAAAATTTATTTAAATTTTGAAATATAGACTCAGGGAACTCCATGCCACCCAGTTTCAGCCTTATACGTTTCCCCTTTTTGCTGGCGGTAAAAATTATGTATTTGGAAAAGCAACCCACCCAAAAGCTGTACTCTGGGGAGACGCTCAGCAAACGTTGAATTTTTCCTAAAATCAACATCACGTCCGTTATTCTTTGAAAAAATTTAAATGTTAAAAAATTTGAATTTAAAAATTCTTTGAAAGCGTTACGTCCCCAAGAAATATGTCCCCCCAAAATATTATGGAAATTTGACATTTGATATTTTATCTGAGTGCTTCGCCAGTCACGGTGTTGCCATGTTACAGCTTTCCATGGGTCTCCGTTTGATTGAAGTAAAGAGAAGTATTTGAAAATATGTTCCCCAAAAAGGTGTGCCCCTATGGCGTGTATCACCAAGGTGGAATTTTTCTTGAACTCAGGATGTAAATAGCTACTTTTGTCAGTCAGTCAGCTACTCAAAATCATCTATATATAATATGAAAGTAGAATTGTTTCTTTACTCAATTATTCATCAGGTATTTCTTTGACAAGTTTAAACTTTCTAGCACCCTCCATTTTGCTGCATCAGAAAATTCATGAAAATTTGCAAAATATCTGCCCTCGGTCGTTATAACCGAAAAGTATCATATTTACCGAAATCAAACCTCAGTGAACTACATGCCCACAAAGATTTAATATTATACGTTTGCCCTTTTCGCTGGTGCAAAATCATGTTGGAAAAGCCGACCCACCCAAAAGCTATGCCCGGAGGAGATGCACCATAAAAGCTGAATACACCCTCAACTCAATAATATCACCTGACTTATACTTGTGCCAAGTTTCACCTTTCCATTCATGTCCAATTCGCCACGACAATTTCCTTTTTTTTTTAAACATCGCCCCTCGAGAAATTTTCCCATCAGGGATGTATCAGATATCAAGACTTAACATTTTTCTTTAACTACTTATCTTGGTAGTCACATTCCTGCAAAGTTCCAGCATTCCATGTCCATCGGTTTAACTGATGCAAAAAAAAATTTTGTGAAAACATTCTCCCTTTGAAATTCATGCCCCCAGGGCATTTCATTCCAAAGTCTGAATTTTTCTGCACACAGCATCCCGGTAGGTAATTATGTAACAAATTTCATCTTTCCACACTAGCTCAATACACCAGGACAAAGAAAAACTTGAAAACGTCGGCCCCCAAAAATATGCCTCCACGGCATGGATAAAAAATTTTGCATTTCTCCTGAACTCATCGTGTCAGTCCATGGCACGTTTCAGCTTTCCATGTCTCTCCTTTTTATTCAAGCAACGGGACATGGAAGCCAAGAGATGTAAAAAAGAAAGGCATGGAATGGCCAGAAATTGAACCCTTGTCTCACGATTACCGGTCCGATGTGCCACTACTACACCACCGAAACGGTGACGTAATTGGCGTCTTTCGATGACATCTGTATCCATCACGATATATATTTTTAAAAAAACTTCTCCCCCAAAAATATGTACCCCCCGGGCATGTACCTCCAATGTCGGATTTTTTATGAACTCTGCACCCCAAAAGGTACATGTGTACCAAGTTTCAGATTTCTAACCTTTCTGGAACATGGTTAGAATTAGCGTCAGTCAGTCATTCACGATCGTCTATATATATTAGATGAACGTGCTGCTGATCCTACAGTTAGGACTCCGTGCTCCTCACAGTGAGAAGGCTCCTAAAGGGGAATTCTACTTGTATAATTCTTCAGGAGATGGGCGGGACTCAGAAGACTCTTGGTCAGTTTTTATCAATCCCACATGCCTGACTTAGCTCAAGTATTGGCATATGATCATGGCGATGCCTTCTTATAAACGAGGAACGTGGCCTTTTTGAGAAATCAGGAGAGGACACACATCCATGGCTCCTGGTTTTGGATGGATGCACATAATCCTGCTGTCATCATTTCATTAGAATAGCTTCTTGCTGGTCAGTTCTGTGGGATGCATTATGGATGTCTCGGTGAAAGACTGGGAGCCAACTATAGAAATGATTTCTAATCCAAACCTCTTCTTCCTCCAACAGACTTTGGTTCCATGGAGGCAGAATTGGAACATGCAGAATCTCTTTCCTGGAAGACGTGCGGGGTAGTGGACAGCTTGTTTCACTTCTCAGCTTGCAGTATCAAGTACTTCTGTTGCCTTTGAACCTATTTCCAGAGAATACTATGTGCATTTGCGAGTGTGACCTATGTATATTTGTCTCATTGCATTGTGTAATTTTTAATTTGCCTTGCCTTGATATTCATTTGTAAGCTTAATTAATTCTTAAAATGAAATGCTTGCAATTTTTGTTGGATTGAGTATTTCATTATCTTCTTATGTTTATGACTGCTCAACAAAAGAATGAAGTTTTTCTGTTTTACCATGTATTGACTACAAGTATTTACTTTATTTTTTAAAATAATTAAAATATTATCTCACGTGATTGATGTAGGACATACCTCATATGTACACCCTTGAACTTCTGGGAATGCTATTCTGGAAGAAAAAAGAGATATATCTCTCTCTTGCCGTTCATTCTTAGTCGTCAACGTAAAATTATTCTGAGGAGAAATATAACTTCATGTACTAGAAAGAATTTAGACGGAAAGGAGACAGATTGTCTGAAACTAACCAGGATCGAAACTGGACCAAAGGAAAAATGTGCCATATGGCACCGACTTCCTTTCGGTATATTCGCTCTCTAGGCTGGACCAAAGGGAATTTCTGCCATTTTGCACCCCTTCCCTTCAGCCAAGAGCAAGCCCATATCTGTCAGATCGAAGGGAATTTCTGCCATGTGGCACCCATTCCCTTTAGTACAGGGCATGCGCGGTTTCTTCCTCTAGGATAAAATATTTTGGCGTATGGAATATTTCCCCCTCAGACCTTCTCAATGCATGGAACCCCACATGAACGCAATAAATTAATTTATGGTCATCAATCTCTACTTAAGAATCCCTAAGAATCACCATAATATCGTTTTTAGGACAATGAGCCACCTTTTCCCCAATTCGAGATGATTACTAATGCGATTCTTCATAATGGCCAATAAATATTTTAAGAAGGTTGTTTGTCAGCATCCAACCGCAAAAGTATCTCAAAGGGTATGCATAGCCAGATGGCATGAAAACATAAGACATGTGGCTTCACACTATGAGATTTCCTTGAAACACGATGGACTCGACTATTGCATATCCTGATGTACCTCAATTGTCTACATGCCTAAGGAGGTCTAGGGAAGAAATTATTGAGATCGGAAATTTTTCCTCTCGGACAGGAGGAATGCTTTACCAATTTACCGATTGTCTCCATATACAGGGTATTTTGAGCAAACCAAGAAAATCAATGCCATTATGCACGTCAGTACGCAATATGAGGACCAAATTGTATACATATGTGGAAATGTGGCTAATTGAAAAATCAATTCCTTAATTGAAACTTATTACCCTGTATGAGTATTTGACTTTTCTTGCCCACGTGTCGAAAATGGTAGTTAAATAACCCGTTTTTTTGGGCTCCTAGCAAAGTTTGACCTCATTTTTCGCAATGTAAAATTCCGCATAAAAATATGACTCCTATATCATTCGAAAGAGCATTCAAAGATCTATTTGACGACTTGAGTTTCGTTATGTTAGTCAGGTATCGACATTTTTTTTGATTTTTCGAATAGTGCTAGGTTGTGGCATTGGTTCTATTCAATATTGCCTTTGGTAAAAACTTGCTCGACTGCTTCATTTATATTATATTAATTATTCTATGGCATTTTGTTTCATGGCTTTCATACTCCATTCCACATTATAATATCATATGTTCCTGCGCAGAGTGTGCAGTTTTCAGTTTCAACAAGAAGTGGATATACTTCCAAGCCAGAAGCAGGAGTATCATCGTCATGGTCAGCGAAAATAAACAAGACCGGGGACGCCCTTTGAAGACTATATATTTTGAGCAAACCAAGAAAATCAATGCCATTATGCACGTCAGTACGCAATATGAGGACCAAAATGTATACATATGTGGAAATGTGGCTAATTGAAAAATCAATTCCTTAATTGAAACTTGTTTAACTTCTCCTGTGGTGGGAACGCTCCATTGTGGGATGACTTTGGCCGAAAATAACTTCGTTTTCGCGATGATCAAGGAGATTCCCGATCGTATCTGGGCACTTACCCTTCGTGCCCTGGAGCTCCATTTTGAATACGACTTAATCGCTCGAAACTTGTAGGTTCAGGTGATGAGAATCATTCCACGCTGCGCTTTTCAATGTTTTAAATGCATGATAATGCTTAAACATCAAACAGACAAATAAGTAACCCATGGTGCCCCACCCCCTATTGCAATCGCAAAGCATTAAATTGACTAAATTTCCCTCATTAGAAGTGAAAAAGCAAAATTCCTCTCATGCCACTGTCTTCTTCGTGCAGGGAACACAGGAAATTTTGAAATTTCATTTGTAACACTGGGAACATTTGAAATACTGTCAGGACCAAATAATAGATGGGAATAGTAAATAAAATCTTTATTATTTCATACAATAGATTCATTGTGTTGTCAAAAATGGCGAGGACCTCAATATTATGCATTTGCACAAAAAATATAGAAACATTGAAATTGTATTCATCAATAAGGCGTGTATGCATTATATGGCGGGGATTCTTCAGGGTAGAGAGAAAAATACATCAGAGGTTCCAACGAATAATCTAGGAGGCACTGTGTATTGTCATGCACTGGAATACAGCAAATTTATCTCCAAGTCTCGTCTTGGGGTTTGATTCCCTTTCCCGTTTTCTTCTTCTTCTTTTCATCTTTGGACCTACAAATAAATCACAAGAACGTTTTATTCAAATAAAACGTCTGCTATAAATAATTACAGATGTTCACTTGACTCTAATAGTAAAATGCTTGGAAAATATGCTGCATTTCGATGGACAGGGTATGTTAAACATGCCTGAAAATATCTAATCAATCATCGTACCTAATACCTAATGACTCTCGGATGTTAATGCGTTGTGCTTCACTTGGGACTAGGAGTAATTAGTCAATGCTGCACAATTGTACAGCTGGCTTGATATCAAATGGAAATGTTCGTGACAATAATGCTTACTGCCGAACATTTACGATTCAAGCTTTTATCATTTATTCTCATTATTGCCGAGTGAAACTTTAAAACTCCACCATGAACGAAATAAAAAGGATAATAAACAATGAATGCATGAAATGAGACAATATAATGCATTGTCGGCCATTTTTAGAGGCAATGATAGTACTACGTAATATGACTCCGCTCGAACGAGTATCATTGCAGTCGTAATAGGCGACTTATTGTACTTATCGGGCTCATCGTATTCAATCTAGAGTGCATTATTCAAACGATGTCATGTCTGTTATGATGCACGCTTATACTTGAGCATCTAATATCTAATGAAATATATTTCTCCACAAAATATAATCTAAATTTTTTGAAGCGATATATTTTGATGAATCTATTACATATAAGGACATCTTCTTTTGGAATATTTGACTTCCTTTTCGCTGACTGGTCATATTGAACAATTTTATTATAACCTATGGTCTGCAAATTTTGAGTTGCCATCTTGAAGACGCCTTATTCCGTTTGTAAGAAGAAAGAATGGCCTCCTTATAATGAATTTGTAGATTTCTCGAATTTCATGCCTGATTAGGGGAAAGCAAGTTAAATAGATTCCGTCATAAAAATACAGAAAATTAATCAAACCTCCAAGTAAGTTTTTGTTGAGGACAATCATGATTAGATATTCCTGTTTTCTAAAAGAATCTGGCTGATCTCAGCTGATCTGGGTTTTATCTGCATGGGATGGAACCGCAAGGACAGAAAAAGGTAATTGAGTGCGCAGAGATAAAGTGGGGAGTCAAACCTCCGAAATATCAAGTTCAATCGTCTCGCATGTCACTAAAATCACTGGATCGCATGCCATATGCAATCCATTTAATTCATCAGACGTGGTATTATGTGAGTTTTACATCTATCATAATGAAGTCCAGGTTAAAAAAAAGTTGCAGACGTGCTGATCACAATGCAATCATAAGCGGTACGAGAACAATGGGTTTTTGCGAAGAGGGACTGCCTATGCACAGTCAACAAGCGTGCATCAGTTGAAAGAACCAAACACGTCACGTCCACATTAAAGTGTACGACGGCCTCTTAACCCTTAACAGCTTTGCCATAGAGTACTCAGACAAAATATCGGATAACATATTGGATCTTCGTTATTAAATGTAGAAGGGGCTTCCTATTTGATATATGCAGAGCTAGAAAGTACAGTAACATGGTTTTGAAAGTTCCCATGTTTGCGTTAATAAGTAAAATAATTACCTCATGTAGAAGAAATAATACATTTGGAAAAATTTAGCCGCTCTTCCGCGCGGAATACCTTCGCTTGATTGACTCATCAAGAAAGAACACTCCATTGCATAGAGTCTCCTGTCACGATGCATAGAAGTAATGAAAGCCTTTCTCGTCGGCAGAGAATTGAAGGGAGGCCCTTGAAAGCTTCTATTTACGGCGCGCTTGGGATATCTAATATATACTAGCGAGTTTGTTTGCCCTTCAGGCAAATAATATTGAAACTTTGTGGACATGTAGTTCACCGGGCAGATATAGAAAAATAGGTGGCGCACGCATCACTGGCGTGACGTTGATTTAAAGAAAATATTAAACTTTATTTATACGTCTCCTCAGAGGACAGCTTTTGGTTGGGTCGCTTTTCCAAATACATTTTTTCCGCCAGCAAAAAGTGGAAACGTATAATGCTGAAACTGAGTGGCATGGAGTTCCCTGAGTCTACATTTCAGTATTAAAAAATTTTTCGTTAAAACCCATCAGGGCACTTTTTTAAAGTCCCATGTTCCTGATTTTTTTTTTGATCCAACGAAACAGAGACAGAAAATTTAAACTTCCCTCAGAAGTACCTATCTGATGGCTGAGTACAAGATAAATCTTACTTTTGAAATATGTTCCATTATCGTAGATTATTGGAGGGAAGTATTTAAAAATGTACTCTCCACCCTTACAAAAAGGGACACATGACAAGATTTTAAGTTTGCACATTAAAAAAAATGGAAATAATGCTTTTTGATTAAAATTGAGTCTTTCGTCCCCATATGTCACGTATTTCAATGTTGACACACTTTAAATACGTGTTTGCCATTTCGCAAATAATAAATGAGTTAATCACTATCCAAGGTAATGGAGCGCCGATGGCGCGACCATAGCGATTTTGTTTGCCCGAAGGGCAAACAAACTCGCTAGTAGGATTATACAATTCTGAGATTGCAACTAAGTTGCGCAGCCGCTCGTCACAAATTCCATCTCAGCAGGAAGAAGATTGTCAGGCATCAATAGACAATACAGTCTTTGATGGAAGAATGATACAACAAATTGGGTAATCAGTTGAAAATGCGAAACATATTTTTATAAACTCCTTGATAAAAGATCGCAGTTTCGCATAATTTTCCAGTAGTGCAAATCCCCATTGGAAAAATGCAGCATGGGTCATGGGAGAGAAGTTTCACGCTAATTATTTGAGGGATAACAGTAACGAATCAGAAATGACAATTTATTTAGGGTACCATCGAGGAAATACAATGAAACAACCACATACCAGAATAGTGTTTGATGTGCTATAATTGCCCTTATGTGTCATAATCATTGACAGGAGTTGTTATCGCCTTTTTCCGGAAATGCCAACGTGATCTTTAAATATAGGCTTGAACTATGGCAAAATATTGCTTCCGATCGAGTTAAACATACACAAGGTGCGACAATAATGTTCCGGGTTTGGCAGTAGAAAGATAAAGCGGCATACAATATGTTTATTCATTGGTGATCGCCTTCAACTTATATTTCTTTCGCAGCATTAAAATGATTCCAGCGCTTGTGCAATTCCTGAAAACACCTATGAAAGTCCCTTTCTGAGATGCTGTTCAGTGTCCTTGTCGCATTTCGTTGAACCTCAGGAATGTCCTCAAAGTGATGCCCTTTAATCCCTTTCTTCATGCGAGGGAATTGAAAAACAAATATTGGCAGTGGCGGTGTGTGCGGGCGCATGGAGAAGCCATTTCTGGCCTTTGGTTTATTCTCGTGACTAAGCGCCCGCACACACCGCCACTGTTGACATATCGTCACCTCAGTTCAATTAGGTTTATGTGACATTTTCATGAAAAATGAGACAATGAGATATAAGTAACCCACATAGAGAGCAGATTCAGGAGACATAGATTTTGTGTGAATTCCCTTAAGAAAGGCTACAATTAACGATTCTTCGAGATTCTATCTGCCCGGGTCCCAAACGTTCAGTTCAACAAGGTTCTATCTACAGATACTGGACAATAGGTAAAGACAAAACTCTGGAGACTTTTGATTGGTTTATTAACCTGATTAGGAGGTCCACTATTGCCCGCAGCCAATCCGATATATTGTTACAGCTAGCACCATCTGATGGAATTTTCCCTAACATTAGCTCAAGTTTAAGCAAGATTGTGGCACAGGTGAAGCCTGTATTTCAAGTGTGTGTTTCATTTTTTGCAAAAAATTTCCGAATAAGTATGTCTGGTTTAGTGCTCATAAAACCTCGTTCCTTTCCTGGAAATTACCATTTTGTAATTATGTAAAATATGAATTTAACTAACTATATGTGCAACTTTCCTCACTTTTAACATGACGTTAACATCACAGCAGAATATATGAGTTCTGTTTTTCTGTCTCTTTTTCCGTGTTCTTCATGTTATGAACAGGAAGAATCCCATAAACATGATCCAGATGAGTCAAACTGACTCAAAAGACTAAAAGCCTGTAGCCAAAAAATTTCAATTTTAAAGTTATTCCATTTCGTTGTCTGATACCATTTACTCTTAGATCTCCATTTCAAGTTAAGTTTAAGTTATCTGATAGTGATGATGTCTTTCACAAGGCCCGCATCTGCAATATATCAAATAGAAGGCAAGGTGCTCGTCTCCCTGAACAACTGACCAAAAATGTGTGAAGTATTTTGTAAGGGGAGTCTCGGTATGAGGAAGAAAGTGGATCTCAAAAGCATGCCTAGATGCCTAAAGTGGACAAGATGTACTACAATGACTTGTTGCATAATACATATATCTGATAGTGTTAGATGATGTAATATAACTTAGACTGAATATTGAAGTAAAACATATTCATTTATTTAATATATATGCTTCTGTTTATTGAGCATATGCTAGGAGGCTGAATTTCGAGCTAATTTTTGTCAGGAAAGAATTGGGAGATCTTATTGGGGTCAGATAGAACCCTTCATCTTAGGTCTTCCAAGAGGAAGTACCTATGAAGGAGGCTCCATGATTCAATCTCACTTAAGACCTGATAGAATGTGCAGAAACTGGAATACAAGTTGTCCTATAAGTTACTATATATTTTCCAAAATTCATATGGCAAAAAAAGAAGTACCATTAACTTAACGATAGCATATCATTCGGAATAGTCTTCGTCAAAAATGGAGGTTTTTCTAAATTTGAAAGTGCCTCGAAATGACGAAATGAAATCATTTGCCATGATGCTCGCCACCAAAATATTGCCGAAACCTGCCATGGGCTCGGATGGGACTCTCAAAAACCTCCGTTCCAGGTAGCAACTAAGGAACGTTGCTCGAGCGTCAATTATGATGCCTTTTCTCGTTACAAAGAAAGCAAATGAAAGGAAATTAAGGAAAAAATTTTTTTCTCAAGTCTGTCTGGAATTAGGGGGGAAAAAACATGAAGTTTGAGAATTTCTGTAAAATAGGATTCAAGAATGTGTACCATAAATAGCCCTAAACATGTACACCTTTCTGACTTGCTTTTGAAGGAACTTCTCTTTGAGACTGATTCCAAGTCATTATATTAAAAAATATTCTAAAGAACTTTCCATCGATGCTGAGAAAATTGACCTGGCTGTTGTAGTTTGGAAAATATTGCACTTTGAAATGGTATAATGACTTATGGGACACCCTGTATATTGAAGCATTTAAGTATTACATTGGAAATATTCACGAAGTACAATCTCTACTAAAAGAATTAACGTCATCAAATAATATTATTTACAACCTGGGGAATCGTCTGAAGTTTGACCCTCTATTTCTCAAGTTAGGAACATTGTCATATTGAACCTTATTGAACTGAGGTAACGATATAGTTCTTGGTGAAGAAAATTATTCTCACACATGACCCACCCCTATGACCTTGACCGCTCACTTTCTTCAATGGTGAAAGATCGGAGAAATCTTCCACCATTGAAGAAAGTGGCAAGGGTGAGAGATGAACGCATTATTAACGCATGAACCATCAATAACATTTCTTTCACTAAATAGTAAATTACGTTTTAAAGCTCTTACCTTTTCCTAATGTCATCACTATCACGTTCTTGTAGATCCGTTTTGGAACTAATAAACGAATTTGAGGTCGCGCAGCTCCGTATATTGTATGCTGGGAATGCCATTGTTATGGCATGTTTTGTTTCAATAAGCAAAGCGTATTGCATCTTTTATGACGCGAAATTGCTCAAATAGATGCATTATTATATACAGAAATGTAAAAATATCGATGAACTAGCCAACCCGTGGAAGACTTCCATGATGTTTCGGTTGGGCCTAGGCACAATGTGTCAAACTGCCAACCTGCTAATCGATTTTGTCCTCCCCGCAAGTTTTCCTCAATAGCTGATTTTGGAAAAAAAAACCATACATTTTCAACATGTTAAATTTTAAACTTAGATGAACAATTTGCTAATGTGTTTTTTGTCCCAACGAATTGGGCAGAGAAAGAACAGTGAAACGTATGCGCATGGAGAGCTAATGTGAAGACTTCAGAAACATTTTTAAATTATGTGATGCATACCCTCAGAACACAGTTTTTGACTGGGTCGGCTTTTCCAGATATATTTTTTGCACTAGCGAAAAGACCTACCGAATAAGTTTGAAACGTAATAGACATATATTTTCGCGATGATTGATTTCAGTAAACATGGTAATTCAGTAATTTAGGTGCAACCCCTAAGAGCTTTTTTTTCTTGCAAAAGGCGCATTTTCCCCATTTTTCTTCTTTAATCCACTGAACGAATTAGTAGAAAGTTGAAACTTGGAGCAGAAGTAACTGTTCGATTGCTGAGTGCTTATCCTACTTTTCAAATAAGTCCTATCAGGGCTGATTATAAAGCGTCTTGAAGTTAGGCACACTAAAAGTCAACGGAGTAATTATTTTCATATAAAATATTGGCATGTTTCCTCACTCGACATATTTCAGCAAGGACTACTTTTAGTACGCTTTAGCCACCACGGAAATTAATGAATGATTCATTCTCATTGACATGGACAATGAAAACGTTATCCTTAAAATAAAAAAGTCCCCCGGGGATGTATTGGGAACTTAACATTTTTCCTGAACGCATTGCGTCAGTAGTCACGTCCATGCCAAGTGTCAACTTTCTAAGTCTCTGCGTTTGATTTAAAAAAATTAAAAAAATTACCCCCATGGTGTGCCCCAGGGCATTTACCTGTAAAGTCTGAATGTTTTTGGACTCAGCATCCCAATAGGTGTTTACGTACAAGGTTTCATACTTCCATCATGTCTAGAACATGCTTAGAATTAGCGTCAGTCAGTCACTCAGCCGGTCACGATCGTCTATATACAGCTAACCCTTGCAATTCGCGAATTCTTCAATCGCGATTCCCGTCACTCGCTGGAAGCAGCACTAATCTCTTTTTTTCTTTCATTTTTACACCATTAATTCTTGTTGAAATATGGTTATTTTTGCGTGTCGGAAACCTATCCCCTATTTCTCATAAACATTTTGTTTCAGCTTTCGCGGTTTTCCGACTCGCTGGTTTCTCATGAACGTATCCCACGCGAATGGCGAAGGTCTGTTGCATATTAGATAAAGATAATTGAGCTTCTATCAGTTTCACATCATTTAGGCTTATCAAAACAAAACTTACTGACAGAAAAACACTTACTTGTCTCCAAAACCCAATTTTGTCTCCAATAAATTTATGCATTTCTTGAACACCCCAGGTTTCTCTTCTTCCTTGTCAGCTTCTTCAACGATGGGGCCAATAGAGTATCCTAATTCGTCTGCGATTGGATCGGGATCGAAGAGGCAAATATTAAATCCTTCTTCTTCGAACTCTTTCATATATTCCTCAAATGGATCAAAATCTTTCTTCAACGTCTCGGCCAATTTAGCTTTGGCCCTAGTGTCTTGAAGGTATTTGATCCGCTGCAAATGGCCTGGTTTGGCTTCTCTTTGCTCGGTCTGAATTAAAAGATCAATGTAATCAGTAACAGCCAAGGGATCAGGTTTTAGGGCTATGTCATCGAGTCTTTGCAAGCATTCGTGTGCCCTCTTGGTTAAATTCAGGATATTTGCTCTTTCCTGGTTGAATCCCTTGATAAGTTCTTTCACAATTCCTTCAGTGGTCAACTTTTTTCCAGCTGCTTCTTCGTACTTCGCCTTCAACTCATCAGAGGTTTTCGTCTCCTCCTCCTCGAACAATTCAAACCTGTACTGGTTGTTGACGTGCTGATTAGGGGGACAGTTCCCAGGACAAACGAGACAATGTGTCACCAATCCTGTCTCGGTATTGACTCCCATAGCATCACAATTATCCTTCATATCATCTTGTGGAATCGTGCAAGGAAAATGGCAAGAGAAGTTGCATCTTAAGCAGTTTGTCACATACACACCAATCTCCAAATCTACTCTTGTCTGCTTCTGAACTTTTACCGTATAGGTGAACTCCTTGTTTGCTTGCAACTCAGCCTCATGCTGTCTCAATGCAGCATGTTCTTGCCTCAGTTGTTCTAGTCTCCCCAAGCCTATTGAATGCGGTAAGACGAAGATAACTCAAGTTACCTTTGATTTGAAATAGGTCAGGACACTGAAATGCATGCGTGATTATTCAATACTAAAACTATTTGAATTATTTCCATTGCTTAAATATCAATGGTTGCGGGCGATCGCGGTTCTCATTTGTTCCATGCATATGATGAATTTCAACCGATAGCATATTCTGTGGCTGTTTCTAAAACGATTGTTTACATGTTATAATTTAAAAAGTTGAATAATTGCCTTAGAATCGAATAAATACGAGTCATTTTCTCACCTGCTGTAATTTGCGGTTGAATGCCCTGGAGAGCCGTTTCCAAGCGCTGCCTCTCTTTCAGGACTTCTTTTGTTAATGTCAAACTTACTGGCTTGGTGTCTTGAAATTTTCTGAAAAATTTTTTGAAGCTGGAGACACCCATTTCCCAATACGTTTTATCAAATTCTTCAGACTCTTGAGAATGATCTCCTGAGAAGAGCGCTGAGTTATTGAACTTGAAATGGGTCTTGAATGGAATATCAGCTGCTGCAATAGCTTCCAAGACTGGGGGCTTCTTGTTGTCTGCAAATGTGGCCAAAACGTAGATGTTGTCTTGAACATCTCTTCCAAACACAGACAAGATTGAGTCAAATATGTATTTTTGAGTATGTGTAAGTCTGGCACTGGAAGCTTGGACAACGAAGCAGATGGCATCAAGTTGATCCACTCCAATGGCGCCACCCTTTGAAAAGAACTCCCTTATCTGATTTCTTAATTCTTCATCCGCTTTTATGCCTTCTGTATCTCCAAACCCGGGAGTGTCAATGACGGTCAACGAATTGGGCAGAATGAATCCACGTTGCTTTTGTAGGACGTATGCAGTGATCCACTTGGTCTGACTGTGGGCTTGTGATTTCTTCTTCTCCTCGTCCACGATCAATTTGAAACGAAAATCATCTTCAAACTTCACTCCATACGCGTAATTCGCTATCCCATTGATGAGAGTGCTCTTCCCTACGAACACCACGATACATTTTATTTGATCATTTTTGCTATAATTCCAAAAGCAGGGAGAAAGTAACGTTGACTATATACCTGCACCTGTAGCTCCGACAACCATGAGTACTTTCCCTGGTCCATTTTCTGGTCTTCTCCTGCCGACTTCATATTTGGCCAAGTGATTTTCTTCATCTTGCATGATCCGTTTCATTGGTAGCATGTAAACATTCCCCTCGATGAGCTTACATTTCTTCCTCATTTTCTGAGCAGGAGTCAGTTCTTCCTCTTTAGGAAGCACTACTGCATTCCTGATTTCCATTTCATCATTTTGTTTTATGTCTGCTTCCGCGCCCGTCCCAGATTTCTAGTATGTGGAAATGCGCCAGCGTCACATCCATTATAGGTACTATGCCCAAGGAAAAGGCAGAAATCATAGTTATGATTTACCTACCGGCATTGCCTGCATGAATTGCTTTAAGACGGCTTCTAGCATCTGATGGAAAAACAAATTGCACTTCCCTTGTCAATAAATAAGGCAGTAATACTTGAGTGAGCAAGGAAAACTCACTGGCGAATATGATTGATTCGGAGGGATATCTGATGAGGATGCTGCGAATGGAGCTGCACCATAATCGAATCCCTGAAATCTGAGAATAAAAGTGGAAATGAAGGAAATAAGGTCAAATTACATTCGTTCAAAAGTTTAAAATTGCCAAAAGTGAGTACAACAAATTGTATGAAGTTCGGCAAAACAACCTCGTGGGCAACGTGAAATGAAATTATTAATACATTCGAGGGCGAAACCCTTCCCAACACCCCCCAAAATACGGGGGGTGGGGCAGTGTTCTATAAGGGATGGTGGGGCTCATGGACCATTTTCCTAGATTTTTAGGCGCCAAATGTCAGTTGTGCCGCAAATTGCCAAAGTCGTTGCTGCTTTATTGCCTGACAATTCCTCCAACGTATCTCAGCGTATTTCTGAGGTGGAGATTCTGCGTTCGGTCTGACTTAAGACTTAAGGCCAGGCGTCTTTTATACGGAGTAATACATTCGTATCTGACCTAAAACAAAAAAAAATATTCTTCAAATGCAATCTGGCGGGTTGGCTAAAGTATTTAACGAACCCTGATGGAGTGCACAGAAAAGTCCTAAGGGTAAACATAAAACACAAGGGATTTCGTACTGAAAAAGGAATCCATTGAATCCAGGCTGATTTAATGTTCACACTTCCACCGTGAATAGCGCAGCATTGAATCTATGTTTAGTCAATGTGGGTGCATAAACGGTGACGGTCGCCGCGTTGAATCAACGTTGATTCAACATGGAAGTATAAACATTCAACAGTGAAGCATTCAATCCGCACTAATTCAACGTTAAATCAATGTTATGTGTTACCTGGGTTTATACGCCGGCCGACAAGCATGCGCATAACAAGGAGCAATCAATACTATACATTTCCTGTGTATATTTCTTTGGATGCCAGAAAACGCGAAATCGTCCACAAATACCCGCCCGTCCATGAACTGGTGTCTTTAACCTACGTAAGTTTTCCGTCGTTCCGGTTTAAACATTTTCTCTTAGGAGAAGAGAGGTTTTGAAGAGTGACTCGGTTTCATGGCATCCTATACCATTGAAACATATATCATTGAATCAACATGGACTGATTATTGGTTCAACATCCGGAAGTTCAATAAACATTGTATAAATGCTGCTTCAATGTGTTATGGTACCTGGGCAATTTCTTTGAATCGTCCGCGTCGCAGGCAGGTGGAATATGTATGCACACGAATGCCCTCAAGACAAGGGCAAGGCGCCACTATGGATCCTGACTGCAGACAGCTCGTGCTCGTGCGTCTGTCTGCCTCTCTCCTTTTCCTAGCCTCCTTCGTTGAGAGCGAAAATTCTCCTTCTACTTGCGCAGCGTCTTGACGGATTTTTGACGAACTAGGGGGCCACTGAACCGTAACCATAAGACCAAAAATGGGCAAACTAACCTAACAAAACCTAACTCTTGACATTGCTCAGATTTGAAAACAATTACTGTAAATGTTCACATTTTTTAATAGCACCCTATGAAAATGTGTACAAATAATTTAAATCAGCTTATGGGCAACATTTGGACAAACTCCTTTGATAAGTAAAACTGTAAGGGAAAAGAGAACGTTGCGACATCATTCGTGATAGGACACCATGGACCGCAGGTCGCCCTTGGTCCATAGTGTCCCACTCTTTTTTTTCATTAAAATTTTACGCATGGAAAGAAAATAAAATTTCACAACGGGCTGTGCACCACATCAAAATAGGTCAAATAACAGTACTACACAAAAATCTAGGCGCAAAAGAACATCTTTTCCCTTCGATTGCCCAAACCAAAATGGTTTAGGACATTTTTCCTTAAATTAATATACAGTTTTCCTAATTTACAACCAGAGTGGTTAAAAATGATTATGGGGATTTACAGTACCGTAGGAACAAAAGTAGATGGAACTGGATTGCTAAACATGCAGGGCGCACAAATAATGACAGGAGGGTCATTTCCGTCTACAGGGTGGCCCAAAAAAGCCGCACCAGTTTTGATCGGCAATAACTTTTGAATATATGAACCTTTTTTCGTGTTCGAAACGGAAATTGAAATGTCTATTAATCGTATATCCATCGCCATATCATTTATCAAATTTCCTTCAAGGGAACCGGAGCAATTGCAATTTAGGTGCAAGAACCCAAAAGAGTGGTTGAACTAGGCTGGCTTCTTGTCAACCCTCTCTGCATCTTATTCATCCCTTGGCATCCTACAGCGATTTTCCGTTGCATGCTTACAACTGCCGTGTCTTTCAAAAATCATCTCATGAATAATTGCATTTCATGAAGTTCATTCCAATCATTTTCATGGTTGCTATTCAAACGATTATTGATTCAAAAGCGGTTTTGCGAGCATGCCGTCGTTGTCTCGCTGGTCACTTATTATCGATTGCTCTCAAACCGAGTTGAAGTAGTCAGACATATTCTTCTTCAGTGCAATGTAGCGTTTTTTCTTCGTTTGAACTTGAATTATTCTTTTTGATCTTCAAGTTTAGATTTTTTTCTCTGAAATTTGATTGCTCGTCACGCTTAAATCACACGTTAAATGTATTCGTGTGCTCACTGAAACTGGTCTTCCTGTTGTTTTGGTATCCCTGACAAGTTGACCAAATTCAAGTTTCCGATGCCCAAAAAATTATGTCCTGAGGCAAATTTTTATTTTGGCAGAATTTTTTCAAACAATTTCTCTTTGGCCTACCAAATTAATAATACCATATAATTTTAGGCAAATCCCCTGAGGGCACATTTCGTCAAATGGCGCATTTTCCGGATTCCTTTCTGATCCAATGAAGGAGGGAACTAAATATTTTTGAAAAATGGTTCATATGTACCTCTTTGATTGCTGAGTGCTCATCTACTTTTCAAATATGACTCCTCATGACAGATTATTATGAAACTTGAAGTTAGGCACAAGAAGCATTCGTAGTATTTATTTTGATAAATAAAGTAATGAAGGAATCACTATATTTGAGAATGGAGCGCCGAAGGCGCGACCATAGCGAGTTTATTAGCCCTTTGGGCAAACAAACTCGCTAGTAACAAAAATAGAGATGGCGTTATTATAATCCCAGGAGCCACCATCATTACCCGCTACACAATATAACTCCAGACAATATGCACTGAGGAAGCTCTTCTTGTGTATCGGACCAAGACAGGTGCCTGTCGTGGGCCCTGCACGAGGGAGATTGTTATGCGTCTTGACCAGAAATTTCAAGGAGCAGGATGTGTCTTAGATTGCCCATGATGATGCCATCTATCAATTCATTTGGACATGGTCACGGAGATCATGCACACCATTGAGGCCTCCGCCTCAGTCTCAAGTGTTTCTAGCGATCTTGCTGTGTCTTGGGAGACTGGGATTCCATGGTCGACAGTTCGCAAAGCCCTATGGGTAGGTATGGATCGCAATCCATACTGGCTGGCAAGGGTGCAGTAGTTGTTTCCTGGCGACTGTGATTCCCACCTTCACTCCACCCTTGATTTCCTAGCACGGTGTAGGGAAATTGATGACTGGCTGAAGAACATATGTTTATTAAAATGGATTTCCTGTTTCGTTTAAGAAACGTGCACTGACTGATGAGGCACGCCTGTGAATTTCATGGCAGCATCTCCGATATTAGCGTTGCAGGGGGTCGTTCCTCCTGCCCCATTGTCTATGGTGCCCCACCCTCCATTAATTATGAGCTAATACAGCCACTTCGAATTATAATATCAAATGGTGGAGCGGAATAGAACAATTAGGTCATAGGATGAGCCATACAGATAAATATTACCTAGCGCCCGAATGGACGGAGAAGGTGGCGCCATTAATGATGGCTGTTTTCGTGTGTGTTTTCCTTCAAGCTTGCAGACAAACGGGACAAGGTTCAGCATCTGTTCTTCATAAGGATTAGTGCGCATCACGTTTACGCTTGGAACTGAAACATGTGTCCCTATTGATATACATTCATTAAGCCCACGAAAAAGTGGTTCATCCTTCCTTCAGAGATATAATCTGTGTATGACTTTGCAATAAGACACTCGCTGTACCTGTAGTTAATGAATATCTGAAGAAAAGAAAACAAACGTCGCCAACCCTGCTGCCTTCATCCTCCATTTGTATACCGTTGGAATATTTTTTCTATATTGTCCACGTGCTATGAGCTCGGTACTCTTCTCCATTTAATTAACATATATTTAATATGTTGCATCTTTTGTTCTTGCTGCACCCTTGTAGGTGAAAGTCAGGAAGATAGGTACAAACCACTTTCGCCCAATTTTACTTAAGCATTTAAGAAGGTTTTTTGGGAATCTTCATAGTACACCCTCGAAGCGGAACATAATTGTATGCATTAAAATGCTTAGAGTATGAGTTCCAAATCTCAAGATCGTTTAACTACTTCTTGCTGAAGCATTTTTTCAGCAATGTGTGTGCTTTGGCTTTGGAATAGAACAGAAGGTATTTGCTTACCCGAAAGGGGGGAACAAGTTCCTTCCACTTGATTGAACCTGAGACCATTGTTCTGGAATTCTGTAGCTATAATAGGAGCCTTGGTCTCGATAACCTAGCTGATTGAATGGATGTATTGGCGGATCTTGAGGATTCGTTATTACAGGTCCTGGATTTGAGATGTACCTGGTTGTTGAAGGATTATAATTTTGCATTGACTGATTTTGATTCTGAGTTGAAGCCCACGTTTCAAGTTGGGGCATATTATAAGTCCTGGGGGGTGCTTGATGTAGTTGCTGGTCAGGCAAGAGGTGTGGAGAGTACATTTGGGACTGCCATTGCTGACGCTGTTGGGATGGTGGTATCTGGTATTGGGAAGGAGTTGGTGGCAATGTTGATTGCTCTTGTCGCTGGGGAAGAAATTGCTGTGGAAAACAGTACTCTGGTTGTGGCATCTGCGGATATTGGGTTCGCATTTGGAATTGCGAAACGTTGTGGGAAAGTGGCGATTCTTGATGCTGGACTGGCAATTGGTGGGGAAATGGGTTTTGCTGAGGTAATGGTTGTAGTTTGTGGTTAGGCATTTGGAATTGCCGAGGGTTTCGGGATAATTGTGGTTGCTGCAGCTCAAATGGTAGTTGATGCGGCAAATTTTTTTGCTGCGTCTCTTCATGTGGGATTGGCATTTGGTGTTGTTGATGAATTTGATCCCAGTTGTTCGTGGCCTGGCTCCCAAAATGACCTCGTGAAATGTTATGTGGAATGTGCTGAAGAGGAGCTGCTTGATGCGGCTGGAAATTATTAATAGTGCCCGGCTTATTATTGAGAGGAGTACTGCTCATGTAAGGCATGTGATGTGGTGTATTGTCATCTGTTATTCCTGTTTCGCTCTGGAAATTTTGTGGGAAGTTTCCAGACCATGGCTGTGATATGGATTGAATTGACCTCTCAAATTGCTGGCCTCTTTGCTGTTGGACATTGTAAGTTGGCTCATATTGTCCTTTATTTGAAATAGAGCTACCTAATAGGGGGGCTGGTGCTTCCCGATGAAATGTGACGTATTCATTGTACTGGCCTTGGAGAGAGGTCCCTAAATCACTGGCATATGTCGGTTTCATTTGAAGATTGGGAACTCTAGGATGCATATTTTGTGCATATGCTGGACTGGGTGAGCCTGCAATTTGTTGTTGAATGTGGGAGCTAGCCATTTTCTCTTCCATTGGAGTTGAAAAGACTTGATGTCCCTGGTTTGGCTCTTGATCCGCTTGTCCCATGCTCATGCCTGGTGGATTGCGCCCTTGCAAGTTCCCTCTTGAGTCAGAATGGTGCTGACCGGGATAAGGTTTCAATTCATTCCTCCTGTTTAAATTAATATCTTGGTTTTGATGCAGTGAAAGCAGCAGCTCCGCATTTCTCTCTTCATGAGGAAATGGGGACATTTGAAGAATCCCAGGCGGACCCTGGGGTGTGTGAATGTTGCTCTGCTGTGACAATCGATAGTCTTCCATAGGCCGATTCAATGAAGCTCTTCCATAGGGATCTTCCTGCTGGTGAATAAATTGTTCTGCCATTGGAGAATGCTTAAGCACTGTTGACTCCAGGAGCGAAGTGCCTTCCGGGTTGAGATTGACGTCCGCCTTTCCCTAATACCCGGAGACTCTCTTCGTCTGAGGAGCCTGTTTCTTGTGCTTCTTTAAAGGACAATGGAATTGAAGTTGTTTCCTTCCGCGGGGTTTCCCAGGTAACCCTGTTTTGAAAAAAATCAAATATAGTATTAAAGTTGTCCAAGGCTGAAAGTATTGGTACCTTTGAAAACATCATCAACTTTTTTCAGCCCAAACCGTTTCTTACGAATATATTGTTCATTGAAGTGTTTCTTCTAACATTTCGATCAGATCCACTCTCTATTTACTGCTCTAACGAGCATACAGGGTTGCCCATTTAAGTATATACAGTTTTGTTTGGCTATGGCAACTATGATATATTTTTAAATTTTGATAAAATTTCGACACAAAGTAATTCCTACCTGAGAAGTTTATTTGGCCAATTTCCATTGAGTTCTGCTGAAGGTTTTTAGGATATTCAACTGTTAATGTAACACGAAACTTTTGCATAGACCCACTGGTTTTTCACCTAGTTCGGACGCAAAGTTTATTAAATATTGAATTTTCATTGTGACTTACATTTTATGCATTTGTGCATGTCATTGGTGCTCTCTATTATGTCTAATGTTTCTTTGAATTTTGAATTTCTTTGGTAATTTTTGGCGAATGAACGGGCAAAAGATTGCTTCTCGGAAAGCATCTTGATTGTTCACCGTAAGTTTCCTCCAGAATTCGGTCGAGGTTCCCCTTCTCTTATGAGCAAAATCAAGTGACAATGCCTTAATGGAAATTAGAAGTGTGCAAAATGCGGAAAGAAAACGGCAATTAACAAGGCATTCAGAAGATGTTGACCGTATTCAATAATATTTTTAGTGAGATCCGCATGGGTCAACTCGAAGATACGCAAAATGCTTTCCACATGAGCCGAACGACAATTCAACGAATTCCTGAAGGCCGTTGACATTTGAGGGCCTCGTTATTTGTAGCTTTCTGTTCGCATTTTGCACGCTTCCAGTTTCCATTTCAACATTGTGACATTTGATAATACTCATACGAGAGGGCTTATCTCGACAGAATCATAATAAAGCATCTAACTTCTCAAAATCTTCGCGTCAGAATTTGAATTTTAAAAATCAGCGCCTCTATGGAAAAATGTTCGAGATCCAAAGTTTGCTACGTTGTTTCGGATTCGGAAATTCGGATCACCTCTTTTCTCCATGTGTCTATGCATGTCCGTGGCTATTTCTTACATTGTCTTCATTCGCCACTGTCTTTGATTAACAAGGAACGCTCTCTTTTTAGCTGCTACTCCCGTGAATACGATGAGCAAATATTGGAGATTGCAATCAACCTTTTTCTCATTTTTTTTCCTTTTTGATTCGTTTGTCCACAGTTTTCATACAGCAACCTGACCACTCGACTCAGTCTACATGTGCAGACTTCAGCCTGGTGCGAAGTACGAGTAAATAAATAAAACTTGCAGTTCCCTTCACAATCTCAAGAAGACGAATCCATAATGGACAAAGGAAGAAAGTTATTGCTCGACAGTTTCTGGCAAACGCGTAAACCCGCACCTGGCATCCTACGCTTCTTTCTCTATTCCCATCTCCAAACGACGCCTACGCATTAACCATCGAAGACATTGTCGAATCCTCTGGGAGTACTCATGTGGGCCACCGACAGAAAAATTACAATCCTTATTTTTAAAGTTGAGATGCGACAGTAAATCTTCCAATGAAAAACTTTGTTCTTAACATGAGGAAGATCTCTTTCCGTACAAGTCGTCAAGTAAGCAAGTGTGTGAGTCCGTTTGCCGGCGAGCTGCTTCGGCGGGCTATCATCGAAGGACACATCCATTGAGGCCCCATCAAACATTTATTTCATTGAGGTAGGGCGCTTATCTTTGCACACTCGATCTTTTGTCATCGTGCGGGAGAAAATGTATTCCTCAAGTATTTCGCTACCACTTTCAATTAAATTTGCTTATTTTCTAAAGCTTTAGCTTATTTGCTAAATTTGCTTTGCTTAACTTCGCTTGTAATAGCATGCGAATTTCCTGTCGGTAACTCATTTAGTACATCGTCTGCAGGCGTATAAAGTACGGGACATTTTTGGGCCACCCGGTATGTCAGCGTTCCCTATTCAGAGGTTTGGATAATATAGCGCTGATAGACACGGAGTAATGAGAGAGTGGCATTTTCTTAACATTTTTTTCATTGTAACCTTCATTAGGTAAGACCTGACTTTTGCTTTTATCAATACGGTTCGAATTAACTCGGAAAAGGCCCATAGTGATGTATTGATACATATAATTGTCATTGTTACTTTTTAGCTCATTTATAGTGCTTATTTCGCATTGGGAGCAGTGACTCGGCCGTTGCATTTGTCAAGGAACGGGCATGGTTGAAATGTCTTATTTTCACGTCTGTAATTGACAAAGTTAGGTCCCTGATTACTCGTTACACTCTGCAAGTATCGAAACCTATAATGGCTAGTGTGATACTAGTGGTCTTTCTAAGTACAGACACTGAAAATGGGTTTCTGGAACTGGTTGTGAAGGCAATAGCGGGAACAGGAATATATTACACTTTTTAATCGCATGCCCGTCATAGAAAGTGCAATTCAGGTAGAGCGTTGAAATTCGGTGGGAAAGTGTTAATTGGAAAATGGATTGCATCCATTGAACCTCATTAAAATTTATCCTGGGATTTGTTCAACTGGCGTAAAACGAAATATTTAGCAAAACTAAGACATGTAGGCGCATGGATTCCACTGGCTTCGTTTCCACTCCTTGTTCTTAAAGGGGCATTCTACATCAAAATGACAGCACAATTTCTAGAATCAAAAGTACCACACATTTCTACACTAACCTCACTTATCTGGACATAAATTTTACAGTTGGAAAACTTCCGACGAATATTAATTGAATTCAATTACGGGTTTTGAAAATCGTAATATTATGACCTAATCGGGAAGGGTTAAATGTCAAAAGGTACAACATTGGGTAACGCCCACATAAGAAAATCCCCCAGCAGGTTTACCCCTTACCTGTTGAAACTATATTTTTTAATATTGCAGGATACATTACTGTTGGAATGGTCTACAAACCTACGTTGCTAATTCTTGAATATATGGTCCATGGGAGATTCAGTTCTAAAGAGATATAGTCCGAAAACTTATTTTTACCAAGAAAGTGCAGGCGATAAAAGTATGAAAAGGTTGCCATTGCCACATAAGTGAATATAGTTTTCAGTTGAACTATTAACTATATTTTGAGTAATTTTTAGTATTTGTCCTTCAAGCTGAGAAAGCAAAGGAGCCAGAATTTCACAAATTTCAAGCTTTTTCAAAAAGTTTTTTTTTTCATATTTTTTAATATTAAAATAACGTAACCGGGCAAGTGGGATCCATTGCATTCCGACTACGTTCAAAGTAAACATACACCATATTACCCCTCGTTCATATATATTACGCAGTTTTTTTCACATGTTTCCCTAAAGAGTCTTTTGGAGATAACATTAAGAGGAGAAAAGGGAGGAAAGAAGGAAATCCCCGACTTTATCCGAGTCTCATTCGGAAGCACTCGGCAAGCAGGATCTTTGGAAGTGGCGGGTCTCAAAGGTGAAATCCGGGTTATCCCAGGTAGAATTAGCCCCATGCACATTCGCGCTTCTCTAATTATCTTCGCGGGACGCGTTGGAACTACGTTATTCCCCATATTGCTCGGTGTAGCATAGTCATAACTTGAAGTCAGTATTATACTGTAGTGTGTTACTGGTTCGGCAAAATCTGAAAAATGTTTTCCACTTTGTGTTGTGAATTGTTTCCTTTCGCACTAAGCTGATCTCTCGGTCTATGAACTTTAGATGATGAAGCTAAGAATAGGCTAATACATAAATCCATGACGATTTCTGAGTTTAATGGTCAGACCGCGAAATCGTCAGCTCACTTAGCTCAAAAATAATTGTTTGCAAGAATTCCATGAAGTGACTATAAGGTAAATATAACTTTCATGGTTTGTCTCGGGTCATATAAAAATATCATTCATAACATCAGGCTTAATGCTACGACAATTATATGAGGTGAAAATTACATAATTTTATTCTAAAAAGAGGATGTAAATCGGATATAACAAGTATCATGATGGTAACAAATTCAAAGTTTAGTATGACTCCTCTGTCTACGCTCTCATTGACTTGATATTGATGATGATACGGTCGACTCATTTCCTGGTAACGCTATTATTCGGGTTGCTTTATTCCTGCAATCATCACATATCTCGATTCCAAGTCGAACAAAAAGTAAACTTTTTTTTACACATTTGTGGGAAAACTGGGCTCAAATCCTTCTTCTTAGATAAATGTATCCCTTTGCCGAATTGGTTGCTACAGGAAATCGCCCATCCCGGTTCTTTCATCACTCCCGTTTCCCGATCAGAAACAATCAAAATAAATAGCACATGGAATCACAAGATGATGTATAAGATATAATTTGGAAAGAGATTAAAAATGGTAAAACAATGCTAAGGAAGCCTGTACATAACATAAGGAAGTGCCATTTCTGGAAATTTCTGGTAAGATCCTGTAACTTTGGGAAATCTCCAAAAACTATAAGAACTTCCCGCCATTTATAATATGGAAACTTCGAATGCTTTATTAACTTTCTAAAATACTCTTGATTGTTCAAACTACTATGTTGTGGCTCAGCTTTGTCAAAACTGGTTGGATCCATTATTGCGTCGTACGTTCTCTTCGGATTTTTGATCACTTGCTGTCACATTACTGTTCGGATCTCCTGAGCCCATTGTAGTCAAAAGTTTAACTTTTGAGCACTAATGCAGGAGAAATCGACAAGGTTATGGTAATTTTTCGATGGGAATAAAAAAAACCTTTTCTCGTGGAATTGAAGGTCAATTGTCACTTTTACATTTGGCCTTCATGTCCCTTAAAAGTCCATGGATCACGCGCCATTTTGAAGGACATGATGGGACCTTTAAAATGACACCAATATCAGCTTCTTTAATGATTAGAAGAAAATTATTTAGTTCATAGGTGGTTATGACTTGACTCAAAATTCGTCCCATTTTTCTGTTCAAATTGCTAAATCTCTAGAAGTTCTTGATGTAGAGAACTGCAATTTGGTATAATATGGTTTTTCAATAGATACTGAAAGCGCAGAAAATCCCATGGGAATCGGAAGGGGTCAGGTCAATATTATGTGTTCTTTTCATATGGAATGTCCCTGTAGAAGAGATCATGCCTGTGAGACAGGTCTAATGCCAAATAATAACAATTGATGATGAACTCAAACTACACGAACAATTTCATTCTGCATACAACTCCTGCTAATTCCACGCCTTTTTTGCTGCGAATCTCCTCATGGACGCTTCTAAATCAGAGTATCCAATCATATGCATCGCAATGTGAATTCTGTTTGTGCTCTCCCTTGGAACGACTATGTGGGCTTCATCCAAAATGAATCCTGCAAACCCAACAATAAGATCCTTAAAAAGCAGGCACACCTCCCGGGCAGAAAATCTCCAATTATGAAGCAGATTTCATTGGGAGAGTGAACGGAGATGACAATACAATATACAACAATATAACGTGTGACGATTCAGGCTAATATTCAATGTCAGTTGGTTGGGGCTTGGTACAGTAACCCCAGCTCAAAATTAATAATTTCATGGTGATGTTATTGAAAAAGTCTAAAGACTTTTTGATCGTTCCTCGTATTTGAAAATCAGACCTTGCAATTTACTCATGAATTCTCTGAAATCCGTGCCCCTTCTTCAGCCTGCTCTGTTGCCTAAAGGTCACCAAAACACCTGCCCGGAATATTGCACTCATTCATGGAATGTCCAAAAATTTCGTAGCACCAAGGGCACTTGGCGCAGCTGGTATGTTGCTTTGGCCTATTATGCAAAGAGGCTTTGGATGTCTACTTTTCTCAAGTTCTCTAGAGTCGAACTTGGTTACATTGGCCTCGATTATAATGAAACGTCGGTTATGGCGACGAGAAGCGCCTGGTCCCAGCGTAGAGCCCATGAAGCAGGTTTAATTTTACCTCGGTTATAGCGAACTCGGGTATAGCGAGAAACTCGGTAACAACGAAGTCTATTGAAGGTCCAACTGATGAAATTGGCAACGTTGATGTGCCTAATCCGTCCTTCTTAACTGGAATTCCGATTATAGGAAACATGAGCGTTGGCGAGCCATCACGTTATCTGTCCTGGAATTGGCATTCCTTAAGAGTCATGTAGGCGTGGACTGGAGAAGGGTGAGGTAACTAAAAAAAAAAAGTAGCATGTAACTAAAAAGATAATCTTATCTTCAGTCGCCATTGCATTTCTCGTTAACAACATGGCCAGTGGAAAGCGAAAGAGGCAAGCATTCACAATTGAAAGTGTGCATGATTAATTTATTAGGAAGTGCTTGAAGTAAAGACAAAGTCCCCCTCGAAAAACATGGGCATCTGATCATCTGTTTCCACAATTTCAGAAAATCGTGACAGCTTCATCCGTGCTTACGAGAACATGTCACAAGCAAGAAACGTCGTAGATCTGTCGAGATGACGCCGAGGAGGCCTTGCTAAAGTACGAGGGTCAGCCAACTGAAAGCAGGACATGGTTATTTTTTCTCCAAAACATCTTCGCAACCGTATTTTTTCATGTGCCGTTTTCTTTGTCGGCATGTTCCATAGGGGCATGCACTGCTTTTTTTCTCTGTCTGCACTTTTTTACAGCATGAGATTCTTTCAAACATGGCCTCCTAGGTGTTGGTCTGCACCAAGGAAGAGATACGTTCTGTGATCCGTTTCCTTGTTGCTGAAGGCATCAATGGTAATGAAATTCATCAGAGACTCAAAACTGTGTATGGTGATCACTGCATTGCAAGGAGCAACGTCTACGAGTGGGTGCAGAAGTTTCAAAGTGGAATAACAAGTGTGAAGGATGCTCCGCGCCCGGGCCAAGCTCACTGCTTAGTGACGTCGGAGACCGTAGCACGCGCCTAGGAACTTGTGAAACAGGGTCAGCGAATGACACTAGATGAAATCGCTGCCAACCTGGGCATAAGTTATGTCTCTACCCACCATATCGTTCACGAGATGCTGGGATTCAATAAAGTGTGTGCGAGATGGATCCCCCGTCTACTAACGGAAGAGATGAAGAGCCAGCGCGAAACCAGTGCGGTTTCCCCGATGAGCCGTTTCGAAGGTGAAGGAGGTGCTTTCCTTTCACGAATTGTGACAAGAGATGAGACATGGGCCCACTACCACACACCAGAGAGCAAACGAGCCATTATGGAATGGAGGCACAAGACCTCTCCTCGCCCCAAGAAATGCAAGATCGTCGCATCTGCCGGAAAACTGATGCTGACCATTTTTTGGGACACGAATGGTGTTCTTGTGACTCACTACCAACCTCGCGGGGTTACCGTAACCAGGGACACGTACTCACAGCTGCTGCGAGATGAACTGAAGCCTGCAGTTGGAACAAAACTTCGTGGTCTCCTCGAGAAAGGAGTACTTCTTCTCCACGACAATGCTCGTCCCCACACTGTTCCACAGACTTTAGAAACCATTATATATCTCGGATTTGAAGTTCTTCCGCATCCGCCATACAGCCCGGACTTAACCCCTAGTGATTTTCACCTCTTTGGACCTCTCAAGGAAGCGCTGCGCGGGCGAATGTTTCAGTCTGACAATGAGGTGCGGGAGGCAGTGCATTCATGGCTGAAGGGGCAACCCAAATCCTTTTTTGCCTCGGGCGTCAAAGGTATTAGTAGGACGTTGGCAAAAATGCATTGATAAGCAGGGGGCTTATAAAGAAAAATGACGAAAACATCGCCTTCAAACAGATATAATAAAAGGCTATTTCAAACAATGTCCTGTTTTCAGTTGACTGACCCTCGTATAAATAATATCAAGGTCAAAAGAAGTGCGAAGATTACGATTAGTGGGTCGATCCTGAAACTGAAGCTTGTGTGCCATTACCGATGTACACTGGAGTTGTAACGTTATATAGCATCTATTTTGCAAAAATGGAAAAAGGAATGTTAATAAAGGCAACTTCGGTTATAACGAAGACTTTTCCCTGGTCCTTCAATGAAGTCATAAACGAAGTCCACTGTATTTCCAAGTTTGTAACAAGCGTTTCAATCCAGCCACGTAGGAAATTATTGAACAGTATTTTGATGTCACGAAAAGTATTTAAATGAGAAAACCTTTCATAAGCGAGTTTTTTCCTTAAAAAGGCTGAAGGGATTATTAGGGAGAGCTTGGACAGGGTATGGAAGAACAGTGCCTGTTCCAATGAGATTGAAGTAAACATAGGTATGTGAACGGTACCTTTGAGGCCTTCATACGAGGAATGTGTGAGATAATCTAAATATTCCCTGTTCAAGGAAATACCTTCTGACGGCTATCATTGCTGATAACATCCCGGACATTGTTCTTCTGGAAGGGCGGATAACGCTTATCTCCTTGGAGAACCATCCAGCGAACAAATGCTCTCATGGGTTGTTATCTCACCTGCTCTTGCTAAAAAAAAAACTATATCCCTTTAAAACAGTGGATCAGCACTATCCGCCATCATGCTACTTATGTACATGCCGCATGGTCTGGAAGATTCGGAGCTGCGTGTGTAGTATTTTATTATAAGATCGGCTGCATCTGATTTTCTCACAAATTTCTCAGGGACTCCATAATGAATGAGATGAGACCATCTTTAGACATTCATTGGATTTATTTTCCAATTCTGGGATAAATATAGGGTAGGTGATACTGATCCCGACCCCCACAAGCTTAAAACCAGCCCCCTCACCTACGTTTGAAATGTCTGGTTTTGGGATCTAGGCCAATGGATATGAAAATGTACACACCGTCCATTTCCCGTTTCAAGACCAGGCATTGTTGTATTTGCTTGAGAAATGCTATTTGGATATCTTATTACGTTGGATTATGCAATGATGGGGGCGGACATTATAGCAGGTCGGAATTTTTGTCTCACCTACCATATAAAGCTAATCCTTGAGAAGCATCACATGAAATACTTCTATTCGCTTATAGAGGAAACGTAGTTTTGCGTGTATATTTTATGACAGCTAATGCAACGCAGAGGTAATGAAGTTAGCGAGAAAATAATGTGTCTTGCTCACAGTCACATATGCATATTAATCGCTTAATACCATAGAACCCACCGGTATACCGAGGATATGCGGGTAAAAATTACTTACATTCACTTCCAGTCGGTGATTAATCATCATCCAAGCATATACATGGTGTCCCAGAAACCCTGCCCCCAAGGATCGTCTGTTTTATGTCTTTATCTTTTTCTGATGGAAATAAGTTTCGTATCGTTCGAAACCCTACACCTTAAGAACGGCTGTTAAGTTTGACGGTTTGTGATTTCAGGTTGTGGGGATTCCTGAATAAGAAGGTGTATACTCCAAAACCCATTACATACCTGACCTCATTAGCGCCATTTCCACCAGAATGAATGGGAGATGTGCATTAAGTCATCAGTGATCAGTGGATGACTACTTCATAATAATTATTAAATATGTAAAAAGTATGCAAATGTAAAATCCCCGCCATTAGAAACCTGGTGTTCCTTTCGGGCGCCAGGTGCTCCTTTTGGCTTGGTCGGGCCCATAGTCATATGGTCTTTAAAAAAAAAACCTTTTTTCGAACTCCACCATAGAATAGTAGCTATAAACATGTTGCCTCTTGATTTTTATTGAAGAACGCGTACAAATTACATGAATTTTAGAAATGGACTTGAAGGAAATTGTACTGTATTTTCAATGCAGAACCTTTCGGAACGAAACATTCAGTGCATAGGTGTACTCGTTGTCTCGGTATCGGCCTTATGGGGTTCCAGGCTCTATTGACGTTTTGCAAGCGCCGCACTCTTGAAGCTAAATACATTGAAAAAGCAGGTTCAAGAACGTCCAATCCAATTCGTTTGAATGCTTGCCCTTAGTAATTTGTCGATTGTCATGGCTAAAGCAAGACGGCTTGGAAACTGCTACCCTTTATTGTTGAGAGGAATCATTGGGCCTCGGTTACCCTTTCAGTTTCTGATGACCATGACGATTATACCACTCTTTAAAGAAAGGAGAGATTACAGATTCATGGGAAAGAAGCCCAGCTGGAGGCTGTTGATGAACTCCATTGGATAATAATTTTGCTCTTCTTCATCCAAGACCACACTCTTCGTCCTGAAATAGTTCTTTTCGCATGCTCCATTTCGCGTATGTATTTTTTATTTTGTTGAACAGGATATGAATGATTTAGTCACCCAAAAACGAATAAACACGTAAATACAAACCTACGTTTTCGTAAGCAAATTTTTTCTTTAACAGCGAAACGAACCTTTTTATGACTTTTCACTATTGAGTAAACAATGCATATGTGTGGTCCCATGTTTCATTCCATAGAGTAAAGAAAGAATTCAAAATATTTGTGGGAAATAAAACAGTAGTCGTTTTAGTTTTTGGAGGAACCCGGGGTTGGAGTCCTACACAGGCTGTGGCCCGGCCCGATCGCCCATTCCGACCCGACTCCTACCAGCGGGCCGTCTAGGGCCGAATGATTCAAGATCCATTTCCAGGTAGAGCAGGGCGGAACTTTAACGTGTACATGTCATCGTTATTCTGGCCTGAGACATTGGAAAACTCCGTGTCATGACTGGAATCATATTTCTGCATGTAATCTGCGAGAAGGAAAACAGTAATTTATTTGACCATGAAAATAAATAATGGAAGTATGCATTTTAGACGGACATGTGATAGTTTTTTTCTGAGGCGCTTTCTCTTCAAATACGTTTTCTTGTGTCAGTCAACTATGGACGACCTACTGTTTTTGTAAAACAACTGGGAATGATAGGGTTAGTCTTGGAAGGTAGAGGGTGGGCCGTGGGATTGGGTTGAAATTCGGTTTTCGGATCGGGTGCGGACCATGACTTGAATTGGGCCTAGCGGGTACCGGGAAATTAGCGCGTCAAGTGCTCTACCCAGTTTTGGTTTCGTGGTGGAAAAGTTGATTGTTTATAGCGTCGTTCTGTTACCTTGTCGATCGCGACGTCCAGTCAATGTAAAGAGTCGTGGCATCAGTTCATATCTGAATACCAGAAAAAAGTATTTGAGGGACTAACGTGGTTTAGGCCTTGGCCTAACCCACGGACCTAGGCTTGAGCCCACTTTCACTTTCTTCCCCATGATCCCTCTCTTTTGGCGCATCATGTAACAATCCCGCTCTATAGTCTCATAATTCCAGGGAGTGAAAAAAGAGTTCCAAGTGTTTCATGGATAAAACAGTAGTCGTTTTCGATATTGGAGGAATCTGGCGTTATAGTCCTGCGCGGGTTTGATCCACCTCGACCCGACCCAACCGTCTGGGGTCGAACTTTTCACGATCCTTCTTCAAGTCTGGTAGTGTCAAGCCAAAATTTTCATCGGAATTTTGAGTTTCGGGTCGTTGCGGACCATGACTGGGAAATCGACCTGACCAGGATTCTACCCTGATTGCTGTGAGGAAAAATAGGATAGCCTATAACTCATCCTGGGATGCTGATATTTAAAATCTGATTATTCGATGCATCCCACGTGACCATAGGCTTTCGAACGATGCATGACATGTCAGGAAATCTATTTGCATAACGTCGCAACGCGGCTTACAAACATATATTAGCTTAACATACGTATACAGGGTGGCTCAGAGGAACGGGACATTTTAGAACGGAGATTTATGGAAGAGACAACATATTTTTAACACATTTATTAATGACAATTAATAGTACAGAGTATGCCATTGATGAATTCCATACCAATATTTATTTATTGAAGATGACATCAAGTAGGTGACCCCCATCTCCGCACAGACATTCCAGCAGTCTTTTAGGGAAATTTTGCATGACTCGACAAAACATTTCAACAGGAATGTTGGCGATTTCCTCTCGGATCTTGGTTTTCAGTTCTTCGGTCGTAGCAGGTGGACTACGGTACACCTTGCTCTTAAGATGACCCCACAAAAAGAAATCGCACACTGTCAGGTCAGGGGATCTTGGAGGCCATGAAATGTCGCCGTTTTTCGAAATTACACGGTTGCCAAACAATTGTCGTACAGCTGCCATCGATATTCGTGCTGTGTGTGACGTTGCTCGGTCTTGTTGAAACCAGGTGTTTTCAATCACTTTCGCAGTTCGTGCGCAACAAAGGTTTCCAGCATGACAACATACCGCATAGACATTACAGTATTTGCAAGGCCATCATCATTCTCATCATTCTCATGATAACTAAACGGCAAGATGTCGTAAGGTGGATTTCATATGTCATTCAGCGCTACCAACCTCTCAGGGCTGACAAAACAATTTCCAAAATTTCCCGTTTCTCTGAGCCACCCTAAATATATATATATAAGTTATATTAGAGAGTTTGCTTGCCCTCCGGGCAAACAAACTCGCTATGGTCGCGCACTTCGGCGCTCCATTACCTTGGATATCGATTAATTCTTCAATTTTTTTTCGAAATGGGAAACACATATTTAAACTAAGTCCTCATTGAAATACGTGACATACAGGGTCGAAAGACTTGATTTATATCAAGCTATTTACTTCTATGATTCTGTGTGCCTAACTTGAAATATTTTCTTATGTCCCTTTTGGTAAGGGTGGAGAATACATTTAGAAAAACTTCCCTCTAATAATCTACGCTAAGGAGACATATTTAACAAGTAGGATTTTTCCTGTATTCAGCCATTAAACAGGCACTTCTGAGGGACGTTTAAATTTTCTGTCTCTGTTTCGTTTGATCAAAAAAAAATTCAGGAAAATGGGACTTAAAAAAAAGAGCCCTGGTATGTTTTAGCGAAAACTGTTTTTTCTTCTGAAATGGAGACTCAGGGAACTCTATGCCACCCAGTTTCAGCCTTATACGTTTCATACGTTTCCCCTTTTCGTATTTGCGTCAGTCAGTCACAATCATCCATATTAGAAAAGTATGATTTCTTTCTTTACGCAGCCATCCATCAGGTACTTATTTGCCATGTTTTTTTTAACTTTCATGCGCCCTCTGTTTTGCTGGATCAGAAAACTCGTAAAAATATGCCTTTTGCCAAACATGTGCATTGAGCAAATTTAACTTACTACTTTTTTCTTACCAAAATCCATCCTCAGTGGACTACATGCCCACAACGTTTCAATATTATACATTTGCCCTTTCCGCTGTTGAAAAAACGTGTTTCGAAAAGCCGACCAACACTAACGCTATGCCCGGAGGGTATGCACCATGAAAGCTGAATACTCCCTCAGCTCAGTAATATCATGCCATTTATACGTGTGCCAAGTTTCACCTTTCCATTTCTCTCCAATTCGCCAATACAATTTTTGTTTCAAAACATCGCACCTCGAAAAAATTCCTTCAGGGGATGTATCGAGACTTAACATTTTTATTTAACTCTTTGTTTCAGGAGTCACATTCCTGCAAAGTTTCAGCTTTCCATGTGCATCGGTTTAACTAATGCAAAGAAATTAGCTGAAACATCTCCCTTTGTAAGTTGTACCCCCGGGGCATTTACTTCCAATGTCTGAAGTTTCCTCCATGCAGAAACCCAATATGTAGTTATGTACCAAATTTCATCTTTGGACACTAGCTCAATACGCCATGGTAAAAAAGAAAATATTGAAAACGTCGGCTGACAAAAATATGCCCTGAAGGAATAAATTTAAAATTTTGCATTTTTCCTGAACTCATCGTCTTGGTAGGCACGTCTATGCCAAGTTTCAGCTTTTTATATCTCTCCGTTATGCTCAAGCAAAAATAATGTTATGGAGGGGGAATGAGTAACGGGACATGGAAGGCAAAAAAAGCCTGGAGAAAGCCATGGAATCACCTGGAATTGAACCTGGACCTTTTGTTTGCCACTTAGATACGCTACTACTAAACTACGGAATCCAGCATATCCAGTCGTTTCTCTGAATGCCATTCTCATCTTCACAAAATATATTAAAGAAAAACGTTTTCCCTAAACATTTTTAACCCCAGGGCATTTACCTCCAAAGTCGTATTTTTTCTGAACACTCCATCCCAAAAGGTACATATGTACCAAGTTTCATATTTCTAACCGAACATGGTTCGAATAAGCGTCAGTCAGTCACAATCGTCTATATATATTAGATATAGATTATTTTGGGACACATTTAGATCTGTTAAGTAACGCAATTTAACGCGCCCTTTCTCTGCGTGTCAGAAGAGCTTTGCTCAAGGGAACATATTGCGGTTAATCCTTCACTACAAGATAAGAAACATGTAGATGACATAACCCCATCACATAATTTTTCCTTTGTACAACTTGCTCGTCTAAATCTGTAGAGTAATGTTGGGAAATTTGTTCGATATTTAAATTTTGAGTTATTTTCAGCATTCGGTGGGGGTCTTTGCTACTAAAGGCTCTCATACAAATTCGAACATCCCATTCGATGGCGAAAGATCAGTGTTTCCCCTCCAATCAGTACCTCCATTCAGTCTTCATTCAGAGTTCACATTTTTTATTCGTGGTACGCTCGAGTAATGCATTCAATTTTAAGTGCAGTAATGCAGTTTTGTTTTCGAATAGGCCCTCACCGAAGTGAGTCGCTTTGTCAGGCTTCATTCTCCTTGGAATTGTCGCTCTGAGTGACGTATGACCGACGTCTGGATCTTATGTGGCTAATGATCATTTTCACTCCACAAAATACCAACATTACCTCACACTTAAAAAAATATGAATTATGTTTGCACCTTTGTGCGCACCAAAATCAAATATTCATATTTACCACTAATGAAAGTTATTGTGAAACACTATTCGAACGTTTCCTGTGTTATTGAACTTACACAGAAAGTACTTGTTCTAGGTTCGTTCATTCATTTGCAGATGAAGCAATTTGCATATTAAGTATTGAATCAGTGCAAGAGATCATTACGATGCACCTATCTAGAATAGGTACAGTGTAACAGTATATCATTATTGTAAATGCACTTTAATTCCTTTCAAAAGTTTGTTGAAAATTTGTGGACACCACTTGTATTAAATATATTCATGTATCCACCCTCCTGAAGAAACGGGTTACCAAAACTGTATACTACGAGTATCTTGGCGAAGTCATCTTAACCACTTTCTTCTTCATGACGCATCTGACCAGTTCTAGAGGTGGGGGCGGTGAGGGAGAGATGAGGTTGGGTTGAGGTTGAAGAAAGGTAAAACCTTTGACAATTGGTCTTCACATTACTTAATAATAGCCATAATTGATATGACCAGCACTCAATTGTGATACTTCCCCATGTTTACCAGATGTAGCTACGGGTGACTCAAAGTTATATAGGGTGATTAAAAAGTGCGCATTGGATTTCAATCATTATCCGAAATTACCATATGGATATAAATAAAGCGTTCGGTAAAATAAGGAAAGTAGGTGAATCAGCTTCCGTCACTTTGAATGCTGTTGGGTTACTGGAACCAGGATTTGGAAAGAGGGTGGTACAGGACTGGAATGGAAATCGATTGGTACATAATTTTGAATTTTATCTGTATTTGGGGTACAAGAAAACTAAGACCACATTATCACCCCCTTATGTATTTCACTAACGACGTAAATTGTCTAGAGTTACCGATATATGCGACCAAAGAGGGGAACTTGAAGAATTCAGAGCTGTCTATAAAAGAGCGATACAATCGCAATGCACCTATGATTCTAAGAGCTAAAAATTTACCTACAACATGGAATTTAGATGAACGCGAGATTCCCGTGTCAATAGGGAGAGGAAATGTATCCATTTTTGTCATGTGTTCATGTCATGTAGTTTCTTGGCTGTCCTGAAAATAAGAGGTGTACGTATGGTTACCGTATGGTTTCAATTTAGATGTACGTATGGTTACCATAAGTCCTGTTTTTCCCTGTCGTTCTCTTTCTACGCTTCCAGCTTTCTGTCCAGGAGAAAGGCGTCCCTTATTTACCTGTCCGCAATATGGTGACCAAAGAAATCTGCACATTTTCGGATTCTTCTGGACACCCATTTCTATTCCCACACCAGGTTTAGTGGGCATCGTTGAAACAGTTTTCATGAAACTCCTGTGATACCTTCAACTATTCGTAATTTTTAGCGACTTACATTACATTTTTGTTAATAAATCTTGTTCAAGGCCAAATACACGAAAACGATGGATTAATCCTAAAACCATTTGTTAAAGGCTTTCCCAAGTTTAACTTTTACTTTTTTCATTCGTTTCACTCGATGGCCTAACCCACGCACCGTCTTTGGGACAGACCTTGACGGAAGTTTTTACTTCGAAGGCTCTCAACTCTTGACGTATGGGGCCATCCACAGTGACACAGAATTGAGTCAACATACTCGTACAATAGGGGTTGAATCATTGCTATTTCAATGTTTTGTGCCACAAGGAAAGAGGAATGAAGGCATCAACCCCGGTGTTTTCGAAACTTCATGAAGAGGACGTGTATCGTTCGGGTTGTTACGAATTTCACGATTTTCTTCTTTCAGCGAGGACTCTTAACTTAAACTAGTCGACCCGTGGAAGACTTCCACTAACTCTTTGGCAAGAAATCCCGAGTCCATTCGGTGGCCCTATAACTCAGTGAACCCCTCATCGCTATAAACAGCAGCCCTTCTTTCCTATTCTTTCCGTTTCCCACGCACAATCCTTGGAGTCCCCTTTCATCCCACTGAAGGGAGGATGATTTCCTCGGGGTTGCGCAAGTCGTGCAATGACTCTCTCTCCCATTCTCAAGAACGCATCTGACTGTTGCGAAGGCCAGAGAGAAAGTGCGAGCGTGAGACGGGCGGAGACATCCGCGGATGTCCTCCGTCCTCCTTTTTGGGAATTCCCGTCAGACAACAGCCCTAAAACTCAGCGGCACTCTCAACGATATAAAGCTGCAGCAACTACATCCCGTTCTCAAGAATGATCCGTGGAAGACTTCCACGAACTTCTGGTCGGTCCAGGCCATGGGTGTCAAACTGCCGGCCAACTATTTCATTTTGTTGGGCCTACAAAGTCCTCTTCAACAGTTGGTTTTCAAAAAGCGTTGGTTATTTCAAACTGTTAGCAATTGAAACTTTGGTGCAATATGTGCGAATGTGGACCCAAGCACGCCTGAAGGGTTCCATCCGGCCGCCAGCTTAGTCAAGTTTGACATTGCTGGTCAAGCCTGAGCGTGTCACATAGTCAGGGTCGCCAAAATGAATTATGAGGCCTGTTGCAATATATACGTAAGGGGCTCCTCCCACTCTTCCCCCCGCCCTGTCGCTTCAGACACTCACTGCGTGTGTTTGAACTCTAAGAAACAATAACACTAATAAAGAATAGTACCTACTTTGTCAGGTGTGGCCGGTCCTCCCACTGGCAAGGGACATCGGCTAATTGCCCATTTTGCTCTCCGGCCCCCCTCTAACGGCCCCGAACATAGTCGGGAATCCATGAGCTTAGTAAGCACTTGAACACTCCACGCGGCAGCCGAACTCTCTATTTTGCGTTCTTGAGAACGAATCCGACAATCGCGAAGACTCGAAAGAAACTGCTCGCTCGAGAATGAGACGGAGACCCCAACCTTTGGAAGACATCCACGAACTCTGGGTCGGCCTAGACTTAGCGTGTAACATTTTCGGATATTCACGATTTCAGTGAGCAGCCCCATCAACGCTCTGCCCAGCAGCCGCTTTGAAATTGTACGTCTTGCACATCGCCCTCTGTGTTATCCACGGGGGTGTTCACGCCTACGATAAGGACTTCCATCGAGCAGCACTCTTATCCCGTATCGATCTCGACAATGAGCGTATAGTCGGTGAAGTCTTTCTCCATCACTTTTCTTGCAGGCCCATGAGTGATACGTACGCTAGAGAAACGAAATGAATATTACGATGTTTGGTGGTGTAGTGAAAAAGTAATTGCCCACTAATTAGGAGGCCCGGATCAATTCTCGTCTCTCCATTGTTATTCTTTCGTCATGCCATCTGAACTCTCCCCCCCCCGGGCTTATTACGTTCTCGAGAATGGATCCGACAGCCGCAATAGCTGGAGGGAAAGTGGGAGCTCGAGAGAGCGAGACAGACACCCTGAGCCGGGGTAATAAGGCATCGTACATGCGCACAGGCACTGCGGACATACAGACACCCCCATGCATCTATATACCTGTACTGGGTGTTCCAAAAAAGATATGGACAACTTTGGTGGCTAATTAATTGAGAACCACAAATGACAAAGCAATACCGTTTATTATATGTTACAGAAACTCATAATGTTGGGTTTACTTCTAGGTCTGGCCTTAAAAAAAGGGCGACCCCACAGGAGATGGCTCAGTGCGTTGAATGGTTTATAGAGACGAGATCCGACACTCAAGTCCAGCGAAATTTCCGTACAAGGTATGGAAGGCCTCCGCCATCGCGGACTAGTATCAGAGAGTGGCACGAGAAATTCAAGGAGACCGGAAGTGTCCTAAAAAATAGGAGTACTAGTCGTCCAAGCAGAAGTGCAGCAGACGTTGAACGAGGGCGTCAATCATTTACACAAAATCCCATGAAATCAATCCGATGCGCTTCCAGAGAATTGAGAGTATCAACCACCACTTTGCACAGGATTCTGCATAAAATACTAAAGTTTTATGCCTATAATGTGCAGATACTGCAGGCACTCCAACTATATGACAACCCCAAACACAAGGCATTTGCCGTGGAAATGTTCAGCCGCATTGAGAATGGCCAACATTACCTGAAAAAGGTATTGTTCACAGACGAAGCTTGTTTTCATGTGTCGGGCAAGGTCAACCGGCACAATGTGAGGATCTGGAGCTCTGAAAACCCCCACCATGTCATAGAAACCATATGCGACAGTCCAAAGGTCAATATGAAGTGTGGTTTGCTCCATGACCGCTTGGTGGGTCCCTTTTTCTTTGCGGAGGACCTAATGAACTCTACAAATTTACTTAGACATGTTGAAAGAATTCGCATTCCCAAAGATTGAAGAACTACAACCCGATATCATCTTTCAAGAGGACGGCTCTCCCCCCAGAGTTGCATGCAGAGTTCACAAAAAAATCAGACTTTGCAGGTACATGCCCTAGGGACACCTACTTTAGGGAGAAATGTTTTCAATTATATATGTTTGCTTCAGTCAAATTGAGAGACACTGAAAGCTGAGACTTGGCATGGACGTGACTACTGAGATACGAGTTCAGGAAAAATATCAAATTTCATATGCATGCCCTTGGGGAACATTTTTAGTGGTGACGTTTTCAAATATATTTTTTAGTCCTACCAAATTGGACAGAGATAGAAAAGTGAAACTTGATGCATAAGTACCTATTGGGAACCTGAATTCAGAAAAAAATGTCAAGTTTTGGATGCATTCTCTCTTTACAAGAAAATTTGCATAGTTCGGATGCATGCCCTCGGGGCATATTTTTTGTAGTCATGTTTTTAAATATTTTTTTTGTCATACCGAATAGGGCAGAAATAGAAAACTGAAACTTAGCACGCCAATTGCTGAGGTGATGGTGAGTTCAGAAAAAAAATTATCTTCTGAGGTGCTAAATCAAGTTTTTGAGGTGATGAACTCTAAAGTGACAATTTTGCATCTATGAATCTTCTCTGTTTGATTCTGCTCCTAACATCATATTGAAAGTCACTTCACACAAGCACGCGTAGCTTGAACTTACGATTAAAAATCTATGGATCAAGGCAGTTTTACTCAATTTGTAGTTATAAGAATCGAAATGGGATACTTCAAATGTATTGTCATTAATTTTTTATGGAGTGAACCGCGCTGAAGGCTCGTTCACAGCGAGTTTGTTTCGCTAGTAATGTATACAGGGTGTGGCAAACGTTCTAGAACCATAACTGTTTTCATAAGTTCTGTCATCGGAAATTTGTTCCTTCGAATGTGCATTATCGATTGTAAAATGTTTTCAGGTGTTGTTTCTGGATACGTCTAAGCTTTTGCATATTTTCTGAAAAATTGTCTTCGTCCTTTATCCTCTTTTAATAACCTCAGATGTCTGAATAAGATAAGCAAATCTCAATAATCGAGCTGCACAAGAAGGGCAAAAGCAATCTCGAATTTCTACTTTTGCTTGAGATTCAAAGAAGAGGAGTCTGGTGAGCTGTTATTCGGTTTCAAGAGCTGAGTACTGCTGAAGACCGGCAAAGATCTGGCCGTCCAAGAAACGCGAACACACAGAAGGACAAGAAAACCATCCAGTCTCGGATCAAAAGAAATCCAATACTTTCAATGAGGAATATGGCCAGAGAAATGAAGATCAACGAACGAACTGTGCGTCGTATCGTCAAGGACGAACTCCATCTTCGCCCTTACAAGCAGCAGAAGGCACAAATATTGACGGAAAAAATATTGAACAACGGCTTAGCAAATGAAAATTAATGAAACGTCTGATCGCAAACGGCCATCATAGAATGGTTCTCATTTCGTATCAGAAACCTTTCAGGACAGAGGACGTCTTTAACTCGCAAAATGTTAGCGTCCTTCAGGAGAATCGCTCAGCAGGCCAAATCGACCGTCGAAGCATCAAAAGGCGGCAAGCCATGGTGTGGGGAGATATTTGTTCAACCGGAAAGACTCAACTGGTCTTCATTCAGAACAGAGTCAAAATCAACGCTCAAGTTTACATTGAGACTGTATTGGAGAAAGTCCTCGTTTCGTGGGCTCAACAACATTTTGGATAATGTGAATGAAATTTTCAACAGGACTGTGCTCTTTAGCACAAAGCCAAAATCGCTCTTGAGTTTCCCAAAAAGATTTGTAGGGGATTCTTCACCACGGTCGAATGGATGGTCATCTAGCTCGACATGAACCCAATGGACTATTCCATTTGGGCAATGCTGCAGCAAAAAGGTTGCTTAAACTGAACAGTTTAAAATCTCACAAAAGCGTGCATTCATTGAAGCGCGATCTGCTCCGGAAATAGACGAAACGCGTTGCGCGCCATCGTCGACCGGTTTCCTCGTCGTTTGGAAGCTATCATTAAGCCAAAGACGGTCAATTTGAAAATGATCTTTACACCACTGTTCTAACTTATCTTCTTTATCATATTATTCCTTCAGCGGTGAGTTTTCCTTTTGTTTCCACTTAAATATTTTTAAAGAGTTGGTTCCAGAACTTTTGGCGCAAACTGCATATAGAAGACCTATCATTTTGACTGTCCGCAGGGAAACTTATTATGGAATTCGAATGCATGTTGCATAGCATCAGCACAGCATGTCCTTATTACACCCTACCGATTGGATACCACTGCCCACAGTTTCAATCCTACCTCATCCCTTGAACTTTATTTTCTTTTTAATTAAGTAACATGAGACCGAATCGGAACCCTTTCCCTTTTTATTACCTTCACTTATTAAACGCTTTGAATACTTTCTAAATTATTTTGGAGTAAAGAAAAACGCATTGCTAAAAAATGTTTTCATCTTTTCAAAACTTATTTTTGATGAAAATTTAATCAAAATAATATTACTTACTATTAATACCTGCTGTAGTGATCCAGGAATGGGACTTTCCCGCAGTACTGTAATGCAGTTGGCCGGAAGGGGAGAGTTGGATGGCATGAGAGGACGAAAAAAAGGCGGGGAACGGAAAGGAATCGAACCCGGGCCTCCTGATCCAGCTTTGACTGCGTCGGCTTTTCGAAATTTTTTTTGGCGCTAGGAAACAGCAACCGGATAAGACTAAACCTAGGTAAGAAAGTAGTTCTCCCAGTGCTGATTTCAGTAAAAATGTTAATTTTTGCGTAAGGCAATTCACAATAGTTTCGAGATATCTGTTAGAGGGCTCGAGTGGGTGCTGGCCTGTGGCTGATCAAGGGCTAGCCCTTCTCTCAGTGAATGTCCATCTTATTATTAATATATTCGGCTTTGAATGGGGCAATGAGTCACTTTCGCAAGTGTGCAAATTTTTCCTGGCTTTGAAACATCATCTACATAATTTTTTCATATTTTATTTCATTTATTTAATAATTTAAATTTTACTAGTGAAGAAGAGGAAAGAGTCAGGAAAGGACTCCCTGAAAGAAAAGTACGATTTCTTCGCAATGGCCCGTAAAAAGAAAATCCTATACGATTTAAACGAAACTTGGTGCAGAAATAGAGTTGCCATGCCAGGGATTGAATGCGAACCTCTGAAATAAAGTTAATACTTTCATTGAAAGAGGCGGAAATTTGTGGCATAGAGTAGAGTATAACTAGAGGCGACCCTCCGCTCGAATCCCATTCATTGACAGGGTCGCAATATAGATGTCGCTGTCGATTCTCCACCTGGCGAGCGCACATCAACAACTCCTCCATGGCCGAGCAGCAGGCTCAACGAGACGCGCGTTACATTGACGGATCCCTCTGGGTCGAATCCCTGAACGAGTAGATTCCCGATTCCGCTTCCACGATGCACGCCTCATGGAATTGTTGTTGATAACAAGCCAGCAGATGTCTTTGTAATATTTCAACCCTCCCCTACCCCTGGGAGTGTCGCCTCTAGTTACACTGTCTACTCTATCGTTGTGGTGCCTGTCACTCCTAACGCATGATACATATGATGATATGCCATTCTTGGCCTTATGCTAAAAATGGAAGGAGGCCGAAGGCGGTGGTGTAATGTGACGTGCCAAACTGAAGGTAGGGAGGTTGGATGGACAGGAAAGGACGAACATATGCCAAGGAACGGTCGGGAATTGCACTTGGGCCTCCTGATTGCCGTTCAAGTGTGCTACCATTACACCACCAACCCCAGGGCATTTAATCATGCCTCTCAACAATGCCTTCATCGTATTACCTCCTTCCATATCAAATCAGGATCTCCAGATTACACACAATGCCGGCCTTTCGGATGCTTGGGACATCCGAAAGGCCCCAAGTACATGGGAGTATACAATGTCATCTATGGCAGCGCAAACTGGGGGGCGCAAAACGTTGACCTTTATTTTACATTTTTTCAGAATGGGGGAGTTATAGGGATCTAAGCTAACTGAAAAGGGAAATAACGAAGAAAAGCACTGCAAATCTAGGAAATTCCAAAGAAAAATCTATCAACTATTCAAATCAATTGTAAGATTTAGGGGGACAATCATCGTGTTACGTGAAGATTTAATTTTAATACAATATGTCTGATTTCAACTTGCAATGTCCCGGTCAATTATTATAAAAATTGCAAATATTTTTGATAGCAAGTGTGCAAGGATGTGTTGTATAATTGAAACTGGCCCTTTCGGCAAAGAACTGTCTTCCTTATGGCATAATTATCAATTCTGTTTAACAGTAAACCTTACTCTCGTCTACATGGCTACATGTCTTAAGTTACACGGTTGCATTCAATTTAACAGCCAATCGAGTCATAATGCATCACAGAAGACTCTGAGGCACCATGATGCGCATGGGTTCGGTAAGTATCCTCCAGATGACTCCGCCTCATTGCTGGAAAAAGGTTTGTATGAGAGAAAGCGTACTTTTCCCACTTCGTTTTGGCAGTTCACTGATAGCACCAAAGTTTCCCTTAGAACAGTAACGAAGTTTCTTGTCCCTTAAAAGAAATATTTAATGGCAAATAATGTTTACCTCTGAACAGAGTTGCAGCACGTAGCCTCAATCTTCACATAGATTCACTTGTGGCAAATACACACCAGGAAAAAGCCACGTTGACTTGAGCAACAGGAAAAAGGGAGCTTATCTTATCTGGGTGACGGCTGAAGAGAGCTCAGTCTTCCGATGAGTCACCCACTTTGTGTCTCTCTCGGTAATCTTATTCTACATACTTGGCAACAGGAGTGCTGCTGGACGACTGCACGGAATATTTGAAAGCCCACTGAAAGGTAAGCTGATATTTCCGTATTAGAAGTCGTTCATAGTCACTCCTAAGTTCACACTAAAGGAACAATGGACTCCAGAGGAAATGCGAAATTAATATACATGTGGGGATTACATTTACCTCACTCTGGAGGGGATAACGTATTGCAGCGCATATCCTATTGATGCTATGAATATAAATACCTCCAAAACCAGAGCGACTTCTCCATTACATCCTTGAAACACATGTTCCTCATAAGTTATGCGGAGGTCCATGGGACATCCCAGGGATGTCTTTGAGATTGTTCCTGAATATTTCCCTGGGCGGGCAATTTTTCGGGAGGGATGTCCATAAGACAGGTGCATATAATAGGGTAGCATATAGTAGCTTCTAAGCAGTGTCCTACAGTGAACACCAAAACAACATCAAAACTACCTTTGGATACTTAATGAGGACGTCACAGGAAGGCCTAAAAATGACCCAGGGACATCTGAACATAACTGGTAATTAGGTGAGTTAAGCTAGAATACAAAGAGGACATTCTAGGCTCATTCTAATACTGTACAGTATAATTTCTTCGAAGCAGGGGTTGGTTCCATGAAAATAAAGTGTAACCTCACGCCTTTTGTAATTCTTCTTCCACTGGTATTCATGCGTCTACTCAGAATTTACGCAATTTGTAACAAGAAATGACTTAAGCCACAACTTTATGTCGGCCAGATAATACGCGTCGCAGTTTCAGGGTTTCGAGATAGGGAGTGTGGAATTCTTGGATGACTCATGAGATACACTGAATACTCCCTAGTATGGATACTTCTATTGCTATGTATCCTACTTTCACTGGTTTTAATCAATTTACGAAAATGATTAGAATATTACTTCAGGTTAATTCTCGCTCCCCCTCCTTCCCCCTATCACAGGTCCTCTTATTCCTTCGATTTCTAGCAGATGGAACATTTAATGGCCTAACGGGAAACTTGTTATCGACAAGGGAATCATCCCCTTATAAACAATCCCACACCATCTCCACACTGTTAATTCGGTTGGGTATGGGAACTCACACTGTGAATTTCCCACATGGTGAAACCTTACACTTCCTCCATCCCACCATCCTTTCACTGGCATGCGCCCAACCCTTCCCCGCCATTCTGAATGCAGTCAACACTATAAAAACTCCTCAGATGTCAACGTTGAAGATTTGCCGGGGGAGAATAACCGACGGCCGATTTAGATCCATACATCCATATTAGCGAGCTTGTTTGCCCTTCGCGCAAACAAACTCGCTATGGTTGGGCCTTCGGTGCTACATTATCAAAGGTAGTGACTAACTCATTAATTATTCCGAAGTGGAAAAAACCTATTCAAACCACGTCCCTCTCAAAATATGTGCCTTGGGGAGACGTAATCGAGATTTTTGATTACTGTAATCATTACTGCGATGATTTATTGTGGGCCTTGCTTCAAATGTATTATTGTTCCTCTTATTTCCAGAACGGAAAAGAAATCTTGAAATACTCCCACTACATAATTTTCCTCGAAGAGATACATCTCAAAAGTAGGATTTGTTCTGCACTGAGCAATCAAACAAGTACTTCTAAGCCAATTATCAAATTTATATCGTTCTCTGTCTTGTTAGGTTGAAAAGATCTTTGAAAATGCAACTTTCAAGAAATATGTGCCATGAGAGGTTTTGCCAAAAAAAATTTTACTTAAATCGGCACTCAGAGAACTCTGTCCCCACAGAGATTCAGACTTACACTTACCTCTTCGCTGGTGAAAAAACATATTTTGAAAGACGACAAATGCAAAAGCTGTGCCCCGACGGGATGCACCACGAAATGTTAATTTTTCCTGAACTCAGCACCATGTTAGTTCTGTGGGTATCATGTATCACCTTTCATTTCTGCCCGATTCGCTAGGGCAAAAAAAAGCTATGAAAATGACATCCCAACAAACATGCACCCGAGGATGAATTGGAAATTTAATTTATTTCCTAAAAACTCTATTATGGGTGGGTTGTGTGAGTTGGATGCCCGGTTATTTCAAATCCATATACATTATTAATAAGAAGATAATCTGTCTATGTCATGTTATCGCATCAGGTAAATATCTCCGAGGTGAATGGATCGATTTTCATGAGTTAAATTTCAATCGAAAGCTAATGACGGGAGGCAATATTTATTGGATGAAAAGTCCAAAACCCGTCTCGTTTTCATGTTATTAGGCTAAATTTCGGACAATCAGAGTAGCACTTAACTGAACGCCTTCCCTGACTGTATACACATCATGACCCGCTCTTCTCCTGAAACTTGATTGCTGAGCGGATCGGTCTAAAGCCTGCTTTTTTCTCTGAGTTTCAGAGCTCGCTTGCATGCGATCGGAAATCTTATTGCAAACCAACCTTCACGACCAATGAATGGGTCAGATCGATCCTATCAAGCCGATCCGCATCCCAGCCGAGCTCAAAATCTTCCCCATCCTACAGGGCGTTCTTAAATTAAACGACAGGTCTAACTTTAGGAATATAAAGCGAAACTCGCTGAAAATTTGTACATATGCGATTGGAGTTTCCCTAAACGCCTGTATGCATATGGGACGAATGGCATCCCTGTATAATTGATTGAAAGCACGTTTATTTGAATGTGAAAATAGTCTCGCTTTAGAATACTGGGACGGATTTCAATGGATATTGTAGCAAAGGGAAATTGTTAATCTCTGATTACAGGAACAATTCTCCATTTCTCCATATGATTTCAGAGAACTCCCAATTCGTTCAGTGTGCCTCATTGTAATATTATAGTTGTCTTTTGAAAGCTTATATCCTGATGGCGAAAACTATTGGGTCGAAAATTGAAAATGTTCTAACATGTTGACGTCATGGGTTCTAGTTTTGACGGTAAAAATAGCATTCTACTGAATGCCTTCTCGGGCGAAGAGTTTGTAACCAACAATGAGAGTAAGAGACATCGTCGGCGATGGAAGTTGTTGCTTTGGTTAATGTTGGCAATGATCATATGTTATAATTTTTCGCGCTACCGTTCCCGTCGCGGTTAAAGACAGTGCTTCACTAAAGATTGTAGATTCACTGCTTTAGTCTTCGCATCGCCGTCTAACTTTTGTTTTTTTATATTAATAGTATGGGACATATTTGATTTGATTGACATATTTGAAGAAAGTTAATAGGCGAGGTAGCGCCTATTACCTTTCTTCAACCCCTCCCAGCGACAAAATTCAAGTGTCTCGTCTTCCTTTCTAAGAGGATCAGCAGGAAACGAAATTTTACATACTTCTTCCTCTCTCAACACAATCTTTCAAGCATTTTTGAAACTCTATATCTCCTCGGGTTTGTGGATCACTTAATCTCGCGTTTCGGAAATTTTAAATTCATTCCGGGTTTCTTTTCTCCACTCCTGGGAGCCGCTAATGGGAAGTTTTCAGGGGAAAAAAAGACACCAAACGAAATATAATTACTTATATGCGACAAAAAGTGTCATGTTTGTTGCTTCCAGAGCACCATTTCGTCATGAGAAATGAGAGTTAATGCCGTTAGTTTTGGCTTAGCGTGATGGCTCCAGTCGAGTCTTCAGTTGTGTGCAGATGTCGCACCTTAGTCGCCTTTATGATTGGCATTGGCCTTAACATCGGTGTCTGGATCTTATGCTTTTTAATGTATAATATAAATTTGTGTTAAGTTTATGGCATGAGCTAATATTGAAATTGTGGCTAGCAGTGGTCGACCGATTTGGTAAGATGTGGTGATATCTCATTTAAACAACCGTAATTGAACAGAATTGCGTCCACGTTGCTTTCCATGCTTCGAAGAGGCATTTTCTTCTCAGAACTCATTGAGGCGTCTCGAAGAACTCTATATAGGCCAAACGTTTCTTCATCGACACCGAAATGATTCATGAAACACGAAACCGACCTCTTATCGGTTTAACGTTACTCGTACCCCATGGCTCCAAGAGCCATGAGAAAGTGAATAGTCCTGCGATTGGTCGTACGTCCCACTTCCTGGAAGAGATGTCTGTAAGACCAAGGATTAATCCTCATTGGCCCAGTGAATCGAGGATTCCGTTTATTTTGAACGAAAAAAGGTAGGCCTAGGCCTGAACGGAAGACCGTCCTTTGGTTAAGCGTAGGGCCTTTGACGTCGGGGGAGGTGGCGTCTACCATTCCCACAGGCGGCTTAATTGAAAACCCTGGTTTTGCAAAATAATTATTGGAATAATTGCATTTACATTGATGATGACGCATGAAAAATATTACGGCTCTATTCACCATAGTTTGCCAACAATGGAATATCAAAAGTCGATGTCCAGGTCAGTCTCGTGGTGTCGGTTATTCCAATATATGGTTTCCCGGGTTTGAATCTGATTAATTTAAAGTTGTTGTTTTGACATTCATTACTAAAGAGGTTTGTTAACGTATCACCAAATTCGCCTTTAAGAAAGGTACCCTTTAGGCGGAGGATCGGAAGAGTTGCCAGAAACTTCCAGATAACATTTGGGGAATCCCCAATACGCGACGGATATAATCAAACTTGCGTAAATACGTCAATCGCGCTAACATAGGCTGACGAGTATATGCTGCCACGACGCTTCAGGGTTGCCGGTCGTGAGTTCTATAGAGAAGGAATGGGAGCAGGGAGGAGGGAGGAGAGGTTAAGATTGAGGTTGGGGTTGGAGTTGAAGAAAGGGAAAGTCTATGAAAAATTTTCACATTACTACATAGATATATATTATCCGGAGATCCCTAAATGAACCGGATGGTGGAATGCATCAATGGACACAATAACGCCTATTTCACCATGCATTTCATGCTTCCCGACGCTTTCTCGCCTCAGACTTCGTCGAGACAGACCAACTCCAAATAGGCCCAATGTTTCTCATCTACAACGAAATGTTTCTTGAAACTCGAAACAGACCTCCAATCTGTAGAACGTTACATGTCCTCAAAGTAAAGCTTTCGAAGACCGTAAGTTGATCCTTATAGGCGTAAGGAGTCGCGAAAGTCGAGGATTTAATATATTTTGACCAGAAAACAATTCGGCCGTTATACCTTGGCATAAAGTTAATGCTTCCCATAGAGAATAGGGTGGGGGATGTGTTTGAGGTTGAGGTTGAGGTCGACGTCTATTTGATATCGGTTGATTGACGTCACCGTGTACTACAGATTGGCAACAACAAAGGAAGAGAATATTCATAACATTTATTTGGGAAAATACCGTGATGATTTTTCTTTCACATGGTACCTTCTACTGTATGCCACAACTTTTTGTGGTAGTTCGTAGGTTTCATGGTATAAACCATTAACGTTCCTTCGACTGCTTATAGCCAATCTTTATTATAAAACAATGACAGACTATACTTGGAGATCAGATACGAACTCAGCTCCTCATGCTCAAGCCAATTTTTCTAAGTGAGTATCCTTGTATCGTAAGCGCACAGATCATGAGCCTCCATGGAATAGAAAAATGACCGCTGGCTTTTTCTTAATATTGCTTGAAATAGGAAAATATTTTACTAATTTTACTAATAATTTTAAACATGCTTCTAATGTGTTCAGTGTTGTATGTGGTTAGAACTCTGCAAGTGCAACACTTCTATACATTTGATATCCGAATCACAGCTGTCTAAAAAAAATAGTGTCAAGAAAGCGGTTGTTGATATTTATCCAGAGAATAACTTGTGACATATAGTAGTGGCCAAAAGTTTAAGACCACCCCTCGAATTTTAGTTTTAGGCAACAACTCGCATGTTTACTCGGAATTAATCTTCAAGAACTGATTTTATTATTTGGATAATCCAACATCAAAGGCTTTTACATTATAATCACATGCTTTTTTACAGAATTCTCAGAACAGTCAATATTTAGTACTTGCGGGCAAACAAACTCGCTATGATCGCGCCTTCGGCCCTCCATTACTTTGGTTAGTGATCAATTCATTTATTTTTTTCGAAATATGAAACACGTATTTTAAGTATGTCTCCACTGAAATACGTGCCATATGGGGACGAAAGTCTTCATTTTCATCAAAATCATTACTTCGATTATTTCTAGTGTGCCTTACTTGAAATCTTTTCATGTGTCCCTTTTTGTAAGGGTGGAGAATACATTTTGAAATACTTCCCTCCAATAATCTACGCTGAGGGGACATATTTCAAATGTAGGACTTTTCCTGTAATCAGCAATCCAACAGGTACTTCTGAGGGAAGTCTAAAATTTCTGTCTTTGTTTCGTTGGATAAAAAAAAATCAGGAACATGGGACTGAAAAAAGTGCCCTGACGGGTTTGAACGATAGTTTTATTTCTTCTGAAATGAAGACTCAGGGAACTCCATGCCACCCAGTTTCAGCCTTATACGTTTCTTTTTTTTGCTGTTCTCTGAGGAGACGCACACTAAAATATGAAATTTTCCTTAAATCAACATCACGTCCGTTATGCGTGCGCCGACTGCTACTTTTCTATTTCGGCCCGATTCCCTGGGACATGAACAATTCTGTGAAAACGTTACGTATCCTAGAAATATGCCCCAAAATATTTTGGAACTTTGACATTTCACATTTGAGCTCAATGCGTCAGCAGTCACGTTCTTGCTGGGGTTTCAGCTTTTCATGTCTCTCCATTTCAGTGAAGCAAAGAAAACTATTTGAAAATATGTTACCCGAAAAAGTGTGCCCCTATGGTGTGTATCACCAAAGTAGAATTTCTCCTGAACTTAGCATATGAATAACGACTTATGTCAGTCAGCTACTCACGATCCTCTATTTATAATAAAAGTAGAATTTTTCTTTAATCACCTACCCATCAGGTTCTTCTTTGGCAAGTTTAAACTTCTTAGCGCCCTCTGTTTTGCTGGATTGAGAAAATACGTCTTTTGCAATATATGTGTCCTCAGGCGTTTTAACAGAAAGGTTATTTTTATTTTACCGAATTAAATCCTCAGAGAACTACATGGCCACAAAGTTTCAACCTTATACGTTTGGCATTTTCGCTAGAGAAAATATATGTTTGGAAAAGCCGATGCACCCAAAAGCTATGCCCGGAGGGGATGCACCATGAAAGCTGAATACTCCCACAAATCAATAATAATAATATCATGTTACTTATACATATTCCAAGTTTCAAGATATTTGTGACCCCGGGGTATTAACTTCCGAGGTCTGAATGTTTCTGGACACAGCATCCCAATAGGTAGTTATGTACCAAGTTTCATCTTTCCATATATATCCTGTATATTAGAAAAGTAAAAATTTTTCTTTACGCAGCTACCCATCAGGTACTTATTTGCCAAGTTTTTCTTTTTTTAACTTTCATGAGCCCTCTGTTTTGCTGGATCAGAAAATTCGGGAAAATAGGCCTTTTGCAAAATATGTGCCCTAGGCCGTTTTGACCGAAACGTGTCATTCTTTTCTTACCTCAATCCATCCTCAGTGAACTACATGCCCACAACCTTTCAATGTTAAACCTTTGCCCGTTTCGCTGGTGAAAAAAAATGTTCGGAAAATCCGACCCACACTAAAGCTATGTCCTGAGGGGATGCACCATGAAAGCTGAATACTCCCTCAGCTCAGTAATATCATGTCACTTATATGTGTGCCAGGTTTCACCTTTCCATTTCTGTCTGATTCGCCACGACAATTTTTTTTCTTCAAAACATTGTACCTCGAAAAAATTCCCGCAGGGGATACATCGACACTTAACATTTTTATTTAACTCCTTCTCTCAATAGTCACATTCATGCAAAGTTTCAGCTTTCCATGTTCATCAGTTTAACTGATGCAAAAGAATTAGGTGAAAACATATCCCTTTGAAATTTATACCCCTAGGGCATTTCCCTCCAAATTCTGAAGTTTTCTGCATCATCCCAAGAGGTAGTTATGTACCAAGTTTCATCGTTCCACACTAGCTCAATACGCCAGGAAAAAGAAATACTTGAAAACCTCAGCTCACAAAAAAATGCCTCCAGGGCATGGATCTAAACTTCTTCATTTTTCCTGAAGTCATCGTCTCGTTAGGCACGTCTATCCCAAGTTTCAACTTTCCATGTCTCTCCGTAATGCTCAAGCAAAATTAAAGTTATAGAGGGGGAATGAGTAACTGGACCTGGAAGGGAAAAAAAAAAGCCAAGGAATGGCCAGGATTTGAACCTGGACTTTACGATTGGCAGCCAGATATGTTCCTACTACACCACCTAACCCAGCACATGCAATTTATTTTCTGAACGCCATCCTCAACTGTCACAAGTTATATTTTAGAAAAACGTTTCCCCAAAAATTTGTTCCCCCAGGGCATGTACCTCCAAAGTCGGATTTTTTCTGAACTCTGCATAGCAAAAGGTACATCTGTACCAAGTTTCAAATTTCTAACCCTTCTAGAACATGGTTAGAATTAGCGTCAGTCATTCAGTCAGTCACGATCGTCTATATACAGTATATTAGACGACCTCTAAATTCTTTTAAAAACCTGCCCCAAACGTCTCGGCATGCTTTCCACAAGACTTCGGCAATACTCAACTGAGATTTCGTGCATCCAAACATCTTTGATTGCTGTTTCCAGTTCTTTGGCACTACTTGGCTGTTTATCTGCAACTTTGTCCTTGAGAACGACCCAGAGATTCTATATGGGGTTCAAATCAGGACTGTTCCCAGGCCAGTCAAGGACTTTGATAATCTTCTTCTTCATGAACTCAGTCACAATTTTAGATGGATGGCAAGGCGCACCATCCTGCATGAAAATCTTGCACTTATGTAAGACCATGTGCAGCTCCAACTTGTCTTTCAGTAAATCAACGTACTTTTCGCCGTTCATGGTCGTCCCGGTTGGTTAGAAAAAGAGTCCAGCCGTTCCGTTGACCGACAGTGCGCCCCATATCATGACACTCGGCGGGTGTTTCATCGTTTGTACGGTGTTCCGTTCATCAAATATTTTTCTAGTCGGCCTCCGGACATAGCGCTTGCGTACGGCGAACTGCTGGATTGTAGATTCGTCCGAAAATAACACTTGGTTCCACTGTTCAGCGGTCCAATTCACGCGTTTTTTCGCAAAGGCCAGGCGTTTGATCTTCATAGCCGGTGTGAGACGTGGTTTCTCCGCCGGTTGGCACGATTTCAAGCCAAATTCTTTGATCAAACGTCGACTCACGGTTCTGTGACTTACATCCGAATTTTATGCGAGAAGTGCTGACCGTATCTTGATTGAGGAACTCATTGGAGACCGAACAGCTATCCTCCTTAAGACGTGGTCGTCCCTCGGTGTGGTCTTTCGTGGACCCCCGGACCGCTTTCTGTCCAAATAAGTCGCCGAATTCGCAAATTTCACGACTGCATTGTGAACGGCAGTCTTACTACACTTTAACTTCTCACTAATCGCTCGTTCAGAATATCCTTCCTGGTGAAGAACCACAATTTGTGCCCTCTGGACTTCCGTGAGTGACGCTTTTTTACCCATTTTCGTGGGTTTTTAAAAAAGGCAAAACACAGTGAAATGCGGCGTAATGAAGTGCTTACTGCGTGATTGTAAATTGAAAAGTGACCACAATAGGCCGACGTAAGGATGACGCAATCTCATGCAATCAATTTCATTTCTGATGCAATCACTGCGTTCAGAAGAAACAAGTACATTTTCTCAAGGGTGATCTTAAACTTATGGCCACGACTGTATTGGCAATACGATTCTCTTTTGTGAAAGTTGAAGAGTGTGCCATTGAGTTTTGCGAGGCCGCCCCGAAAGTATAGCACTTTAATTTGCGAGAAATTTTAACCATTGACGAATTTCATTAGGTTAGCACAATAACAATATTTCTTGCTGTGCTAAGCTAATAAAATTCAGCAGCGGGTGATAATTTACTTGCTTCTAATTTTTGCGAGAGATGGCTTACTAGGCATGCAATGTGCTCGACGATCTCCAGATCATATTAATTGATGGTGATATTTAACGGTTGGGTTGGTTGACCTGGATCTGGTTGATGGAGTACCTTGGTCTTCTCGATGTTGAGGAATAGACTCAGGAACTGGTACGCATCCGAGAGCCAGTTCATGGACAGTCATAGATCCTCCACGGAGTGCGCAGCGATGTTCCAGTCGTTGGCATATTGAAGGTCAACGATCACGGTCGATGTTACTTTAGTTTTGGCGAGGAGTCTAGAGAGATTGAAAAGCATTACGTCCATCCGATACTCGATGTCGATGTCAGGTGGGAGACGATCGCGAATGAGTATCTATATGATTGCAAGAAATATGGAGAAGAGAGTAAGGGCGATTAAGCAGCATTGCTAAACAGGTTCAGATAACGAAGGGTTCCGTCTCGCAGCCGTTGTAAAGGACAGTGGTAGCCATTAGGTATGGAGGAATCGGAGGATGATGATGAATTTACGCGGGCAGCTGAACTTAGCTATGACCCTCCACAAGACCTCGCGGTTGATGGGGGTCAAAGATCGCTTTGGTCAATGAACGCCATCGACAACTATCGATGTTGGTCTCGGCATTTCTGCTGGATCTGTCGGGCCACGAAAATCATGTATGTGGTGCCTCGTGATGGTTTGCAGCTGCACTGTAATTCCGGGAGGACTTCTTCAACAAAGGAGAGGAGTCAGTTCAGCAGAATTCAGGCAAGGATCTTTCCAGCGCTGGAGAACAGGGCAATGCCATGGTAGTTTCCGCAAACAGACTTATCCCCCTTCTTGAAGATGGTGACGATTGCCGCATTACTGAAGCCTGTAGGGATTTTCCAATCCTTCCAAATTCGGAGGAAAAGCGCGAGAAGAGTGCGGGTCAAGGGTTCTCCTCCGGCTTTGAAGATCTCAACCGGAAACTCGTCAGGACCAGATGCTTTGTTGTTGTTCATCTGTCTCAAGGCCCGGCGGACTTATGCGATGGATGATGGAACAGCGAGATTGTCTCTCATGGAGTGCTGGGGAATGGATTCGATGTTGTCCTCCACCGTGGAATCGTGATTTAGAAGTGCTCACATTTATTTGATAAACCCGTTGTCTTCCAGGAGGGTAATATCACCTTGGGATCGGAGAGGGGTGAACTCGCGGGAACTTGGTCCGTGAATGGTCTTAGTAATGTTGAAGAATCTCCGGTTGTCATGGGTATCAGCAAACTGTTGGCTCTTCTTCGTCTTTTTTTCCCACTATTTGTTTTTTTATGTCCTGGATCTTTCTCTGGGCTTCAGCTTTGGGCTGATCGTGGGTTTCCGGTTTCTGTCTGGACGTGGGGTCGTCTTGCCAGTCGCAGAGAGCTTTCCTATTCTGTGCATTAATGGCTCGAATCTCGGTATCGGTTTCGTCGAACCAATCCTGATTGCGTCGGGTGATGAAGCAATTTGTTTTTGCACATGCTTCATGGATGACTGTTTTCAAGGCTTTCCATCCCTCCTCAATGTGGGATTTTCTCAGCTGTGAAGTCGGCAAGTTTCTCGGCGAGGCGTTATTCAAGGTTCTCACGTTGTCCCTGGATTTGGAGGCTTCTAATGTAAAATTTTCTACGTGCTCCTTTCGGCTGCTTACAATGTTACTGCGCAATATTGATGGAAATTGCCGTTCTCACGAGGCGATGGTAGTTCCAGCAATCGTCAGTTCCTCTTATGACTCAGGTGAATTGGATGAATTTTTGAACACAGGCTGTCACGATGACGTAGTCAAGTAGATGTCAGGTGTTTTTTACGAGGCTGCGAGGCTGTCTCCAGCTTGTTTGGTACTAGTCATCTTCTCTTAAGCAGGTGTTAGTGATGCTCATTCGGTCATGCTCAGCGCATTTGCTAAGGAAGAGAAAGCTTTTGGAGTTGGCGTTCCCCACTACTTCTTTCCAAATGGTGGCCCCCAAAAGATCCGAGTCGCGACTGACTATTGCATTAAAGTCCCCAATTAGAATGATCTTGTCCTCTTTTGGGATGGCAGTCAGGACTTCGTTAAGGTCAAATATTGAGCTAAGTGCTTCTGAGCGAAAGATTTTCCATTAACACTTTTTCCTGAAGGTGACAACAGTCACATGAGAAAAATGAACCATCCATGATTCATCCATATCTCAATGAGCCTGATTTTTGGACTCGTGAGACATTGGCTCATAACACATAGGTTCCCGACCCTTGATCTAGACATATATTCTCCAACTTATTCTTGCTGATTGATGGTGTCCCTGAATCCTCTTCGGCCGACTACTTCCAAAGCGAATCTCACAAAACACAAAAACACATGAGTGACGCTTCGGGACACTTGACATGATGTTTTAAAAGGATAGCTCGGAATTAGTCCTCTCCTCCATCTTCTAGAGCATGGGTCAGGAGCCTTTTTGGGCTTGTGAGCCATATTAAGAATTAAGTGCCTCGGAGTGAGTGATTTTTAGAACTGTGGAATTCATCTTGAAGTTGGCAACATAACATTATTTAAGGTATGAGAAAAATTAGGTAGAAACACGATTTTCAGTCATGATTCAATGATTCGAACTTTTCGGTCTCATGAACCAAATTTGATTCATGATCCATAGGGTCCCAACCCCTGTTCTAGAGGAACGTTCTTGTTGAATCAGAGGTGTAACTGGAGGCTTTGTCTTGATGTACTTCAGTGAGACTGGCAGCATTTTCATGAAACCTGTGATTATCCTGCTCGAAAAGAGTCTTCAAGACAAGATTCTGATAGAATTGAGAGTTCACTTTCACTTTCGGTAGCACTTTTCTCCTGGTCATTTTGTCGTTTGAGCGGGGAATCAACGAACATGAAACCTTTGGAAAAAAGCTTCACTGCAAACGCAGTAACACTTCGGAGAGGTTCTTCACACCCAACAATGAAATGTTGGTTCAATGTCCTTTTACTCAAATGAATTTGGGATTCATCCAATGTCACCATATTTTTCCATTTTCCCCCAAGGATGGCGTTCATGGAACTTTCTGGGATTGGTTTTACGCTCTTGAATGTGGGGATGACGGAGTTAGTGGACAGACTCATGAGTATCTTCCGCAGACCCAGACACATGTTGATCAAGCGGCTCGTGGTTTCTATGACTACTCAAATTTTCTCGGCCATGAACTGGTCTGGTGGATTCTCTTGGGTCCCATCAGTTTGACTTCTTTGATGGTCTTGGTACAATTTCGAAGTATCTGTTAAATATTCCGGTTTTTTATTTCTTCGCCGAATTACAGTTCGAGCTTTCCTAAACCGGTTGAGCACATTGTGGACCCCTTTCTCTAAAGCCTTATTCATTTTTCTAGCGTTGCTTTACAATGGCAGAAAATAAGTTGCTGATGTTGAAATGTGCAATTATATAGCCCTCCCACTAATGATACATTTTTAATGACATTTCGACTCATACATACATGCATTTTCTTGTCCGCTTTTCCCAACTTAATGGGGTCGCGGTTCGAGCATTCCCAGGAGCTTCCTCCAGTGATCTCGATCCTGGGCAACATACTCGAGCTCAGCTGGTGGGATGCCGAGCCTCTCGTGACAAAGCCGAGCGACGTAATCTCTCCACCTTGTACGAGATCTACCGACAGGTCTTTTGCCGGTCATCTTGGCCTGGAAGACTCCTCTTGAGAGTCTTTCAGGGGGCATGCGGCAGACGTGACCGAACCACCTGGCCTGAGACCTCTCGATCCGGAGAAGCAGCTGCTCGACGTGGAGACTCTCGCGGATGGCAGAGTTCGACATCCGATCACGGCGAGTTACGCCAGCCACTCGACGCAAGAACCTCATTTCAGCAGCTTGTATTCGCGATCTGGTGCTTTCGGTCATTACCCAAAGCTCATGACCATAGGTGAGGGTGGGGACATTTTGACTCAATGACCTGAAATACCTGACAATCTAGAAAAACGATATGTATATCCTTGCTGAAGGCCCTTAGGTAGAGAATACTTGTTGCCAGACATGGGTGCGAATACTTACCGTTTGAACCAAACAATGGTTGAATGCTACGGAATTAGGATTTTTCCTCAAGTCCGCCCCTCAAAAAACCACATTTCGACCTAAATTCAGATAGGGTAAAGGCACCAGATGATGCACTGGAACCGATTTGTGGACAATTTAGTGTTTTCTACCTTCCAAAAAAATAGATGCAATAAATTGATCTTCGTAACTACTCCATGTTATGAGCATGCTGGTCGGCCACCAAATAAATTGCGCGTTCCTAGTGGCACATGTCAGCTTAGACATGTTCACTTCGTTTTAGATGTAGCACCCATGCATCTAATATATATAGACGATCGTGACTGACCGACTGACTGACTGACAGACTGACGCTAATTCTAACCATGTTCCAGAAAGGTTATGTATCTGAAACTTGGTGCACATGTACCTTTTGGGGTGCAGAGTTCAGAAAAAATCCGACTTTGGAGGTACATACCATTGGGGTACACATTTTCGGGGGAGAAGTTTTTTAAAAATATATATCGTAATAGATAAGGACGTCATCGAAAGTAGCCATCGCTTCGGTGGTGTAGTGGTAGCACATCGGACCGGTAATCGTGAGGCCAGGGTTCAATTCCTAACCACTCCATGCCTCTTTCTTTATTTCTCTTGCCTTCCATGTCCCATTGCTTCAATAAAACGGAGAGACATGGAAAGCTAAAACGTGGCATGGACGTTCCTACTAATACGATGAGTTCAGGAGAAATGCAAAATTTTAGATCCATGCGCTGGGGGCATATTTTTGGGGCCGACATTTTCAAGTATTTTTTTTTGTCCTGGTGTATAGAGCTAGTGTGGAAAGATGAAACTTTGTACATAATTACCTACCGGGATGCTGTGTGCAGAAAAATTCAGACTTTGGAATGAAATGGCCTTGGGCATGAATTTCAAAGGGAGAATGTTTTCACATAATTTTTTTCCATTAGATAAACCGATGGACATGGAAAGCTGGAACTTTGCATGAATGTGACTACCAAGATAAGGAGTTAAAGAAAAATGTTAAGTCTTGATACATCTCCATGGGAAAATTTCTCGAGGGGCGATGTTTCAAAAGAAAGAAATTATCATGGCGCATTGGACAGAAATGGAAAGGTGAAACTTGGCACACTTATAAGTGAGGTGATATTATTGAGTTGAGGGAGTATTCAGCTTTCATGATGCATCCCCTCCGGGCATAGCTTTTGGGTGGGTCGGCTTTTCCAAACATGATTTTTCACCAGTGAAAAGGGCAAACGTATAATATTGAAACTTTGTGGGCATGTAGTTCACTTAGGTTTAATTTCGGTAAAAATGGTACTTTACTGTTATAACGCCCGAGGGCAGATATTTTCCAAATCTTCATAAATTTGCTGATTCAGCAAAACGGAGGGTGGTAGAAAGTTTAAACTTGGCAAAGAAGTATCTGATGAATAGTTGAGTAAAGAAACAATTCTACTTTTATATTATATATAGATGATCGTGAGCAGCTGACTGACTGACATAAGTAGCTATTCACATTTTGAGTTCAGGAAAAATTCCACTTTGCTGATACACGCCATAGTGGCACACCTTTTCGGGGAACATATTTTCAAATACTTCTCTTTGCTTCAATCAAACGGAGACCCATGGAAAGCTGTAACATGGCAATAACGTGACATGGGAATCACTCAGCTGAAATGTCAAATGTCAAATTTCAAAAATATTTTAAGGGGGNTGTTATTGCTACGTTGTTCACTCTAGAGGAATTCAGACTTCGGAGGGAGGGAGGGAGGGGGGAGGGGGGGGGGTGTACACGCCCTGGGGACAAATTTCGCAGGCCTAGGCCTAACCCATGGATGGACCCTTAGGCCAATACTACTCTCATGCACACTCCTCAAAGGAAACGGGATGGAAAATAAATAGCTGTTGGCTTGCATACTACAAATACAGTTCGACATTGGCAGTACTTGCCCTAATGGGAATGACTCAGCAAGTTTATATCCAACCCTTGGAAGATTGCTCAGGCCTACATTGATCTTTAATATTGGCCATCTTAGCATTAAAACTCTGAAGTGGCTTATGTTTTGGGATGCTGTGTGCAGAAAAATTCAGACTGGAAGTAAATGCCCTGGGGCACAAATTTCAAACGGAGATGTTTTCCAATAATTTTTTTGCATCAGTTAAACTGATGAACACGGAAAGCTGAAACTTTGCAGAAATGTTACTACTGAGACATGGAGTTAAAGAAAATGTTAAGTCTCGATACATCCCCTGGGAGAATTTTTTCGAGGAGCGATGTTAAAAAAAAAATGTTGTCGCGGCGAATTGGACAGAAATGGAAAGGTGAAACTTAGCACCACTATAACTGACATGACTTTACTATGCTGAGAGAGTATTCAGCTTTCATGGGGCATCCCCTCCGGGCATAGCTTTTGGGTGGGTCGGCTTTTCCAAGCATGTTTTTTTCACCAGCAAAAAGGGGCAAACGTATAATATTGAGACTTTGTTGGCACCGGGCAGACAGAAAAGTAGCTGGCGCATGCAACACTGAAGTGATGTTGATTTAAGGAAAAATTCAACATTTATTTATACGTCTCCTCAGAGCACAGCTTTTGGGTGGGTCGCTTTTCAAAATACATTTTTCTCCGCCAGCAAAAAGGGGAAACGTATAAGGCTGAAAGTGGGTGGCATGGAGTTCCCTGAGTCTACATTTCAAAAGAAAAAAAATTTTCTTTAAAGCCCATTATACCACTTTTTCAGTCCCATTTTCCTCATTTTTTTCATCCAGAGGCAGAAAATTTGAACTACTTTCAGAAGTACCTATTTGATGGCTGAGTAGAGGAAAAATCCTAATTTTGAAATATGTCTCCTTAGCGTCGATTATTGGAGGGAAGTATTTCAAAATGTATTCTCCATCCTTAGAAAAAGGGACAAAATTAAAGATTTCAAGTTAGGCACACATATAATCATAGATGTAATGATTTTGATAAAAATCAAGACTTTCGACTCCATATGTCACGTATTTCAATGGGGACCTACTTCAAATACGTGTTTGCCATTTCGAAAAGAATAAATGAAATAATTACTATTCAAGGTAATAGAGCGCCGAAGGCGTGACCATAGCGAGTTTGTTTGCCCGAATGGCAAACAAACTCGCTAGTACAGTATATACGATCGTGACTGACTGACTGAGTGACGCTAATTCTAACCATGTTCTAGAAGGGTTAGAAATCTGAAACTTGGTACACATGCACCTTTTTGGATGCAGAGTTTAGAAAAAATCCGATTTTGGATGTACATGCCCTGGGATTCAAATTTTGGGGGAAAAATTTTTTCTTGTGTATTGTGACAGATGAGGATGTCATTCAGAGAGTCAACTTGTTGTGTTCGGTTCGGTGGTCTTCTGGTAGCATATCTGAATGGCAATCAGAAGGTTCGGGTTCAATTCCCTGCCATTCGTAGGTTTCACTTTGGCTTTTTTTCCCGTACATATCCTGGTACTCATTCCCCCTCCATAACATAATTTTTGCTTGAGTAAAACGGAGAGACATGGAAAGCTGAAACTTGGCTGCATGGACGTGCCTACCAAGACGATGAGTTCAGGAAAAATGCAAAATTTCAGATCCATGCCCTGGGGGCATATTTTTGTGAGCCGATGTTTTCAAGTATTTTTTGTCCTTGCGTAATGAGCTAATGTGGTAAGATGAAACTTGTTACATAACTATCCATTGGGATGCTGCAGAAAACTTCAGACTTTAGAAGTAAATGCACTGGGGGCACAAATTTCAAAAGGAGATGTTTTCAACTAATTTTTTTTGCAACAGTTAAACTGATGAACATGGAAAGCTGAAACTTTCCATGAATGTGACAACTAAGACAAGGAGTTAAATAAAAATGTTAAGTTTCGATATCCCCGGGGAATTTTTTCGAGGTATTGAAAGAAAAATAGTCTTGGCGAATTGGAAAGAAATGACAAGGTGAAACTTGGCACACGTATAAGTGACATGATATTACTGAGCTGTTGGAATATTCAGCTTTCATGGTGCATTCCGTCCGGGCATAGCGTTAGGGTGGGTCGGCTTTCCAAACATGTTTTTTTCACCAGCGAAAAGAGCAAACGTATAATATTGAAACTTTGTGGGCATGTTGTTCACTGAGGATGGACTTCAGTAAGAAAAAAATGGTACGTTTTGGTTAAAACGACTCAGGGCACATATTTTGCAAAAGGTGTATTTTAACGAATTTTCTTATCCAGCAAAACAGAGGGCGCATGAAAGTTACAAAAAAAAACTTGGCAAAGAAGAACCTCATGGATAGCTGCGTAAAGAAAAAATTCTACTTTTCTAATATATATGGACGATCGTGACTGACTAAGCTAATTCAAAAAGGGGAAACGTATAAGGCTGAAACTTGGTGGCATGGAGTTCCCTGAGTCTCCATTTCAGTATTTTGTTTGTTTCAATTGTTTGCTAAAACCCCTCATGGCTCTTTTTTATGTCCCATTTTCCTGAATTTTTTTTATATAACGAAACAAAGACAAAATTCTCTCAGAATTTAAAATTCTCCCAGAAGTACGTATTTAATGGGTGAGTACTGGAAAAAATCATACTTTTGATATATTTATCCTTATCGTAGATCTACTCTTACTAAAGGGACAGAAGAATATATTGAAATTTAGGCACACATAGAATCATAGAAGTAAAGAATTTGATAAAAATGAAGTCTTTCGACCCCATATGTCACGTATTTCACTGGGGACGTAATTTAAATAAGCGTTTCCCATTTCGCAAGAAATGAATGAATTATTGGTAATGGAGCGGTAATGGATGTAATGGAGCGCCGAAGTCGCGACCATAGCGAGTTTGTTTTCCCGAAGGGCAAACAAACTCGCTAGTTCTTTATATGCCTAGTGACTCTTTTTAATAGATGCGAACCCTTTCCAAAGTTGAGTGTTGAACAAGAATTAATGTGGGCCTTGAGTATGATGTCCAGATATGCTGCTAAGAGTTCATCATTTATATTTCTATACATTGGCCTGTTCCTCGCCTCTACTAATTCAAAATATATATGTGAATATTAATATAAATAGGAGTGGAAGACCGCCCTCCTCCTAGAAATGAGTATCTCAGTTCTCCGGTTGCTTCGACGACTTTTGTACACTTTCCAGGATGACAATTTCCTTAAACCGTCCAGGAACTGGTACTTTTACCACATTATACCTCAAGCTTCGATGGAAGAAAAGTTTATCGGTAGAATTAAAGCCTCCCAAAAAGGAAAGCGTAGCACCCCAAGGAATTTTAGCCCAAACTATTTTTTGTATATAATCCCTTGGTGATTATGAGACTTAACGAAAATAGAAATTCCCCTCATAATTCCCACTAATTCCCTTAACAGCTACTCGAATACTAAGTTTCAGCTTCCTCTCAGATATAGAACATGGTTAGAATTGCATACCTAACATTGGAGAAAAGCATTTCTGCAAAACATTCAGTGAATTGGATTGTTCTCCTTCTGTAGTGCTGAAAGTGCTTATGTACAGCCCATTGCATCTCACTTTTCTTTCAGGATCGGGTTTTCTGCCAGGAAAGGTAGAGGTACGTTTGCCAAAAGCAAGATGAGCAATTGCAATGGATTGTTGAGGACTGCATAGATGCATTGTCTGTGAGGGTTTTTACTGTTAATGAATTGAAATATTACTAGTCGAGTTCGGTGCATCTTCCCCAAGATGGAGTATGGGGGCTATTATCCACCCCGATTCATACCAGGAGGCAGTAGTCCGCAACAACTAGTGGCGAACGATCCTATTCACCAACAGTCATCAGAGGATATGAGGATGACGCATCCCAATATTTCCAGCCAATACACGCTATATGATGGGAGCTCGCTTCATCAAAGCGACATTAACTTTACTTCCCCCTCAGTTAGATTGCCAACCTCCCAACTTCCCAACCAAGATGACTTCAACGCTCGGTTTTTGCCAAACCATCCTCATAACCCAATAGCACAGTTGCAGTCAAACTTCGTTGGTGTGAGTTCGTACACACCCGAACTTCATCAAGGAGAACAATTACCGTTTCAAATGTATGAACAGGCACCTCGTATGCACAATTCGTCAACCCAATATGGTATTCCACGGTAAGTATTCCATGTTTAAGTTGCAGTTCAAAGCAGAATGACGAATGAAGTTACATTTAGCTATTGCCCGAGATCACTCAACCATGATGCACATTTTCAGGTACCAGCAAATAGCCGGAACTGCCAGGGGTCTTCCGTATTTGTCCGACCGTTCTCAAGTATAATGCCAAATATTATTCTCAATCTAAATTCATTCCCCCAAAAACCAGGATCATCAAGTAGAGCGATCGTCAATAAAGTTGGTTCTTAAACTTGCACTAGTGCATCTTGAAATCAAATTCAATATTGTGTGATGCACATTCATGAAGAAAACTTGCAAACGTGATCGATTCTGGCTAATTTTGATGCATGCATAAACGTGATGGATCCACCAGAATACGCATGAAGCTCACCCATGCATCCCAATCCATCCACATTGTTTGACATTCCAACAGTTCAATGAAATGCACGGCTCTGTGAAGTGACTTGAGAAAAAGAGAAAATGAATCTGGTGGCATGAATGGCGCTGCGTTCTTCCCCATTCCTCAGGGTCTGGTGAAGTTTAATCTGCATAGTCTCATACCACAACTTTGAAACTATGTCCGATTTCTCTACACGTCGTCTGGAGTTCTCAAGCAACCATTCATAAATTAAATCCTTACAGATGACGGTTTTTGCCAATTAGTATGACAGCTTACCAAATGTTGAAATTCGAAGGCACGGCAAGTTTTCTTTGTAATCATTCATTCCACACCCTTGAACTTTTGGAAGTTCATTTCTTGATCCCATAATACAAAATAGGGCACAATGAACTAATTTGATTTTGATCATTCAACTCCTTTTTCATCCTGAATTTTTTTTTGGGGGAATGAGTATACGATTCTCATATCCTGAATGTCTTTCCTCGTGAGTTCATTTCTCCTTTCTATGTCCATCTCCAGGGGACGAGAGATGAGCTCCGGACACCCTACCAACACGGGATGTCTACAACATCTTTTCCTATGCAGATGGTAATTCTATCCAGTATGCATGATGAATGAAAAGTCCTCCTTCTTTTTTCATCAGTAATACCCTTCCAGTAAATTGAATCGTCTTGCGACTTTGGCCATTGAAATTTCAAGGAAAATCTCCGTTTGACGCTTTTCACGTCATTTATATAAGAAGCATCGTATTAACTGAAAACATTCGCAAAATTCGTCTAACCTATCTTGGAGGAAGGTGATTCAAGAAATGCTGTACATGTAACTGTAAGAATCGCATAGTACTTTCAGCTAATTCGAAGTTCTACTTTGAGCAATTCATATCCTACTACTTCCGTCATGTAATTACTTTTTAGTGATGATGGCGATGTTGTTGATTTGCATTCGCGACTATCAGCGTTGAATTGTTTATCACTTTCCGCTGCGTTTTCGTCGATTTTCTAAAATACCTAAGTCGTTAATATGTTTCTTCAGATATCCCTTACTTTTCTTCTCACATTGACATATCTTTGATTCGTAATCAATGTGGCAGAAGATGCAATGATGTTTTTAGATGTTGGGAGGAGTGATGACCTCTAATAAATATATAAATTGCAGTTTACTAAAATGGCAAAATCGAAAGAATATTTCGAAAAATTATCTCTGCTTTTAAAGCGTTCTTGCATTTCAAACCCTATTAACCAATTATGAATGAAGCTTTACGAAGTATCAACGTCCAAAAGGTGGGCAGGACTTTTATGTCACCGCTTCATAGTATAGGTTCCTCTATTCATTCTTTCCACATTCATAACTGGAGTTACATTTCTTCCATTTGGATTAGGCTCCAGGCACTGCGGGTTTACCGGAGGCGTCTAACAAGCAAGAATGGGTAAGATAGTCATTTCATAGTCTTCATTTTATTGATTATGTAGAGTTATGTATCAGTGCAGAGAAATGCACTGAATAGCAATTATTCACTTGTTTCTAACAGTCAGATTCTCATGAAAGAACTTGTATGCCAATAAAATTATGTACTTCTGTGTAGGTTCTGTATAAGAGCCACTCTTTGGTGTGTGCCACACTCCGATAGCTGTCCAGCTGACCCTATTATGCTCTTACCTAGTTACTTTCTCTCTCTATAGTGGACATTTAGCAAGTTGTAGCAGTTCTTTATCGCTGTTGATATTTTTAAGTTTTCCAGAGTCAATGACATGAAAACTTCATATACACCCATCGCCAAAAAAAGTCACACCAAGGAACTGAGCGATCTTGATGAAATTTGGTAACCATACTCCTATTAGTGCGTCATGAAATTGAAGTTATTTTCAAGGTCGTAGGTTGAATATTCGCAGAGATAACTTGCCAAACATCACAATTTAAATGGGGTAAGAAGAGTGGTACTTATCGCCCACAAAGAACATCTAGGAGTCTAGTAATGAAGTGCGTAGCATACACTTCTACTGATGTTTAGTACAATTAAGCAAAGTTTAAAGGACATAGGATGAAACAAAGCAGGGAAAACCTACCGAGCTAACCGAATGCCCAGAGGGATGGGGAATTGGGCGACTGCACTAATCAGGTCAGTTTCCTTTCCTGCTTCCCTCCATTCACTATGCTTTGCTTTAACCGTTTATTTTTCGTCTTTAAACACATGCCAGGATGACGACCACAGAGGCAGTTTCGCCCCCTATGGACCCAGAAGCGCGGAACTTCCAGATGAGAGTCCTATTAGAGACAGCCTGCAGATATGGGGCAAGGCTTAATAAAGTTAAAAAGAGAAGGGACAGCCAAGGATCCTATCCTAGGAATTTGTCAGGCAGCCTGCTTCTTCAGGGGGTTGAGGCATAAGTCTGACTCATAAACCCTGTCCAGAGAGTTTCTGCCGTCAGGTGCTACGGCTGTAGATGTAAATAGTAGAGGAAGTACTAAATGCCCCAGAAGCAATCGCGGATAAGACCATCTGCCAGTGCCACAATTAAACGATCGATTAGCTCGACCAACCTCACGACTGAAATGCTTGGTAGACACAGGCCTATGAACGAAATGGAGCGAAAGCTTGGCTTAAGAAGATTCAAGCCACACATTCGGCCTGTATACAAATTTTCTGGAACCTGAAAGAAGTAGTTCACACCCATATTGCAGGGAAATCACCCCTTTCGGCAGACAATTTAAGTAGATAATAATTGCATTGCTTAGCAAACAGTTTCAGAAATGTTTGTGAATAAAATTCTCTTCATACCCATTGCGAAGTAGCCTCTTGTGTTACATCTAACAGTTATAACGAAATTCAGCCACTTTGGAACAGATTAGAGCGAATCTTTTCAGCTGAGAATTTACAACATTCTTGATAATATGCCATGGGATATTACTTTAAACATTTGGCAGGCGAATTCAAAATTCGAATTGAAAATTCCTTGTTCTGTCATATCAGTGACAAAGCAATTACAAAGGAAATCGATTATCACATTCATATCTAAACAATGAACACTCTTGTATGGAGGTGAAATCGTTACCTCTAATTCTAGGCAGTCTGGATGAATGTGCTCGATTTCTGCCTGAATTGAAGCGTTATTAATAGCGACTAGATCGTCGACATAACGGAAGGTAAAAGTGTATGCTTCCGAGTTGGGGGTTTCATTCATATGTTTAGAGTCATGATGAAAAGGAAGAGATTTGTCATGTTAGCGGAATAGTTGCTGCCCATCGGAATTCCAATTTGCTGTCTAAAAATGTAAGTACTTAATTGGATGTACAGGTGACTCGTTATACGCGGGGGTTGCATTCCTGGAAATCGTATCCACTTCGTTGGGAGGAGGTATCCACATGTATGGGAAAACGCGGATAACGAAAGCGCGTATAACGAGAGTCACCTGTAGTTGTTTACTAAGCAGCCTTTCATGAGGGCATAAAAAAATGATTTACTCACGAAAGTGTATTTAAAGGTTAATCCTGTTCCGGCATAGTTTTCAAGTAGTTCAAGAACGTTGTCAAACAAAAGATCCAAATGTATTTTCATATATAACGAGTTTGTTTGCCCTTCGGGCAAACAAACTCGCTTTGGTCGCGCCTTCGGCGCCCCTTTACCTTGTATAGTCTAATCACTATTCATTCATTTTTTGCGAAATGGGAAACACGTATTTGAAGTACGTCCCCATTGAAATACGTGACATATGGGTTCGAAAGTC